>PVLC010030062.1:0-19759 GCA_004027655.1 Graphiurus murinus
TTTTTTTTTTTTTTTTTTTTTTTTTTTTTTTTTTTTTTTTTGCGGTACTGGGGATTGAACTCAGGGGCATTCTACCTCCGAGCTACACCCCCAGCCCTATTTTTTATTCTTTTATTTTGAAACCGAGTCTCACTAAGTTGCGGAGTGCCTCACTAGGTAGCTGAGGCTGGCCGCGAACCCAGATCCTCCGGTCTCAGCCTCCCGAATGCTGGGATTACAAGCGTGCGCCACCACGCCCGGCTTCGGGTCGATGTTTTAAATGAACTGGGAGGACATCTCTTGCAGCCAGGAGGAGGGCCCCTGGATATCTTCATGGTCTGGGCTCGCTCCTGACTGGGGCTGGTCTCCTACATGCCCATGCCACCTTTCACTTCTCTCAAATAAGGCTCAGGTGTAACTTTCTCAGCAAGGCCTTCCTTCACTGTCCCACTTAAATTGTAACCCCTCACTAGGAATACAAACACTGATACTCTCCCTTTACCTGCCCCACCATGCATTGTATTGTCCTAGGTACTTGTTAAAATTTCAGATGCTGGGTTTATTTGTTTATTCTCTGTCATGTCTTGGGAATTTTTGTTTTGTTCACTATAGTATCCTATCCCCTAAAATGATGACTTGTACCCTATAGGTATTCAATATCATAATTGAGTAGATAGGATGTTGTACTGCAGGAACAAGGAATTTGCTTTTTCTCAAAGTCTTTGGTTCTGCCTACATTGACTTTGTCTACTACATGTTCATGTCAAGAAAGAGTCACGTGCTGTCAGATCAGCTAAATGCACTTTATTAGCCAGGGTGTTTTTGTAGCTCAGAGGTAGAAAGCCCCTCAGTTCAAGATCCAGTCAGTAAATTAATTAATTAATTAATAAAAGAAAATAAATTAACAAAAGAAAAGAAAAAAAAAAAGAATGGCTCCCTCTGATAGCTGAATTCTGTTTCTGGAATGCCTGTTCTTGATGATTTAGGATAATCAAGTCTAGCAGAATGAGCAGTATGTTAAACCAGAATGAGAGTAGATAAGGGGCACTTGCTAGGAGGCCACTGGTGTGACAGATGGCAGGAGGGCAGCGATAAGACCCTGCGTAATTCTAGCTATCACAATGCAAGTAAAATATAAAATCAATGCACGGGGATGAAGAAATAGCCAGATTTGGTAAAGAGTGAATGTAGTGAGAGAAAGTATTAAATAGGACCCCAAGTTAAGGAATCTGAACAATATAGGCTCTATTGTCATAAACCTGATGTTCCAGTAGGAGGGTCTATATGAAAGCAATTGGGCAGAAAATGTACAGCAGCTTTTAAATCTGTTTAGAATGAATGAATCCCTTAGAGTTGGAAGTGAATCTTATTGAATGGAATTACTTATTAAAAAGCAAGATAACATAAAAGTATTTATATAATAAACTTCTCTTCAGTTTTTCCTTAATTTTGTGAAGATAACTAAATTATGTAAGAAAAACTTTGACTTAGACTGTGTCCATTTTCAATTCCTTTTCTCTAATGAGGTTATATAGGCAAAATAGCAAAATACAAAAAACAAATTCGAATTTAATTAAGAAAGGAAAATTTTAAACTAAACTTTGTCATTTTCCAGAGATGTTTAAAAATGGAAAAGAATGAAGTTGCACACATTTCCTTTGGCTCCAAAAAAAAATTGCATTTCAAGTCTCAGGTTAAAACAAAACAAAACAAAAACCAAAGTAGGGAAAAACCTGATAAAGCAAAAAAATAAGATGGGGATTGTAAAGATACAACCTGGTTAGCAATAAAAAGCAAATAAAAATTACATTTTTATTAGAGTTATAATAGCAAACTAGGTATGGTGGTACATGCCTATGAACCCAGTACTTGGAAGGCTGAGACAAGAGGATTGTAGGCTCAAGATCAGCTTCAGCAACTTAGACTCTCAGCAAACTAGTGAGACTCTGTTTTAAAAACAAAACAAATTTATTAAAAAGGGTATAGCTCAGAGGTAGAATGCCTCTGGATTCAGCCCCCTCTACCACAAAAGAAATAAATAAAGAATTATAATAGTGATGAAAACTTTAACCTCATTTATCAGAAATCATTCAGTGAAGATATTTAAAGATTTTATTGATGTTGAAATTCAAAACTGTGCCCTTATCCCTTTGTGCTAGTAAATTTCAAACTAGCTTCTCACATGTACAACCACATGGCATTGGGTCACAGGAGTGTCAAGTTCAGAGGTTGTTGTGACACAACCCCCAGGAAGGGTCTACTGCAATGTCTGCCATTTAGAAAGAGCTTTACTAAGCCATTGCTCTTCCAATTCTCTTCTGATTTTAAAATGAGACCTCATCTTTGCTAAGATACTAGACACTGGCTGTGTGGACTGAACGTTCCTGCTCCCCTCCCCCCCTTCTTATGTGGGAGCCCTGTCCCCGGTATGATGATATTTAGAGATACAGCCTTTAGGAAGTGATTAGGCTTAGATAAGTTTACAAGGATGAGGTCCCGGTGGTGGTATTAGTGCCCTTACAAGAGGAAGAGAGGCCCGGGCTTCCTCTCTCTGCCATATGAGGAAAGAGAAAAAAGTGGTCACCTACAAACCAGGAACAGGGTCCAAAACCAGAATCAAAGCTCTTGTCTCCTTGATCTTGAACTTACAGCCTCCAGAACTGTGAGAAATAATTTTTTCCTCTTTAAGCTTCCAATCTATGGTGTTTCATTATAGTAGCTCAAGCTGACTTAGACATGTACGTTTCCATGGCTTAACCCACTGTTTATTTAGTAGACAAATTCCCTTCTGACTTTATAATAGAGAGCGGGATAAAGCATTCAGCAGCTTCCAACTCAATTTTCATTGGCTCTTGTGTATCTACCAAAGATAGTTGGACTAATTTACTCCTCCACTGTATAGTCTTTATGACTCACTGAAGCAAATATTTTGAAATATTTAAAAATCATGGCATCTCCAGTATCCAGTACCATCATTTTTTTCTTTCTTTCCTTTTTTTAATATTTATTTATTTATTTATTTATTTATTTTGCTTTTGCCTTTGCCTTCAGCACTTTCTCTTGGGGGCTACACCTTCCAGGAAGCAGTAATCCCTTCAGGTCTCCTTCCTCTCCATAGGCCCTGCCAATCCACATTCCCAGCTTCACACCTTTTATTTTCTGGGAGCTTCAGTCTTTCAGCAGATATGGAGATATGTGAGTAAGGTGGCCAGGGATGTTAATAGTAGAAACCAACAGTGCTGTGTGCCAGGCCATGTTCTAAGTATTTTATATATTCCTCCCAAACCTCATGGACTCCTCATATGGACTCTGTAAGGTAGGTAGATTCTATTATGTTTGTTTTATAGATTATTGGAAACTGAGGCATGGGTAGGTAGGCTCTTGGTGGCAGTAGGTAAGTGGCAGACAAGCACTCAGAAGGCCACCCTTTTACTGCACAGGACTGGAGGGAGGACCACAGCACCTGGGGATAGGGCACTGGCAGCCAGCTATGTATCCCTGGGGCATAGGTGCAGACCCGGGGCAGTCAGGAGGTAGAGGAGGCCAGTTCCTTTTGCCTTCAGGGGAAGTAAAGCCCAGGGAGGCCGCCTGCTACCATCACTGCCTTGCTGCAGAGGAAGTTCCCCTAGGGTACCTCCATTCTCGTTTGAATTGGATTCTGAAATTTTCTCTGGAAAGTTGAAGGAGAGGCCTTTTCTTTGGTGTTCACCACTCTCAATGTTGCTGTTTGTGTACATTGTTCTCTCAAACCCTAGTCACATCCCCAGTGCTGCCAACCAGGTGCTATTCACTGATAAAAATGCAGCATGAAGACCCTATCCACAGCTTCCAAGGCCAGTATTGGAACTGCCATGTATACCTTGTTGGCAACACAGATATACATATTATTATTGTTTTTCAGTGATGGCAGTGAAGTCCCTTGTTCTAACAAAATTTGTGTACTATCACAATTTTATGACAAGGGAGATAGTGTCTTGAAAAAGGAGTACTCCTCCCTCTATTTTATAAGAAGAGTAGGTGGGTGACTGGTGGTCCTTGCCAGTATAAGCAGTGTTCAACTTCTCACGCAGGCTTCCTCTGAGCTGCAGCTACCTCCACAACACCCCATGGCTTGGCCCATTCCCTCCCACCCCATGTAGATGAAATGCTCAAGTTCTTTTTGCAAGTCTTCAAATTAACGTTGTTCTCCCAGAAAATCTCTGCTTCCATTTGGTCCTGAAATACAGCCTTTGGACATGAAAATCTGGCTTCTACATTCTTAGGAAGAGTAGAGGGAATGGGTAAGAGAAATACTTTTTATCTTTCATGTTCCTAGGAGAATGTAGAATAATAAAAGAATTAGGGGAGGCTAGATAATCGTCCCTCCCCCAGAGAATCTCCTATTGGTTGTTTATTTGGTACTGTGGATTGAACTCAGGGGCATTCTACTCCGGAGTTATACCTGAAGCCCCCCCCCCTTTATTTTGAAACAAGGTCTCAAAAATTGCTAAGACTGGCCTTGAACTTGTGATCCTCCTGTCTCAGCCTTCCAAGTGCTGGTATTATAGGCATGCACTGCCACATCTGGCTCCCCCATCGCATTATTATTTGCATTTCTCCTCTCTCTGGTCTTTCAAAAGAATGGGTCCAGAGAAGTTTCCTTTTCATTGACTGAAGGGTGAAGTAGATGAGTTAAACCACTCCTCAGTGTTAGGGCTTGCAAATACTCAGAAGGGTACAATTGGGGTGGAATCCTGAGATTGAGGAATAGAAAAAGCTAGAGAGAGAGATTAGCACATTGATGCAATGAGGTATAGAAATCTAAGAAAAGGGAAATTGTAAATTGGATTTTTTGAAAGTTTTGCTGAGTCTCATGCTCTCCAATCCCCTCTTAGGTTTCCTAAAAAAGAACTTCAGGGAAAGAGAATACTTTGGAAGGTATTTGAGGGTTGGGTTTGTTTAAGAAAGTAGCTCTGTGTGGACATGAGCCTTAAGAGGGGAGAAAGAAGACCCTGGAATTTGTGTTGAATTAGTTTTTGATGTTATGTTAGATTTTTCTTTGTTATTCACTCTTTTCTAAATGTTGCTTTATTATGACAACAATGAAAAGCCACAGTGGTTAAACAAGTGTAGGAATCTTGCACCATAACCAATTCTTAAAAACTCATCTGTTTGTTGCAGCATATTAAAAGTGCACAAGTGTCCTGGGGAAGAATCTATAGCACTTATTACCATTCTACAGTGTTCCACGGGCTACCTATTTGTGAAATGTAGTAGGTATATCAGCAGAAATTAAAAGTGGCTATTTCGGCTATTATCCAGACACATCTAAATCTAGAAGACTTTTTTTTTTAATGTAGGAGTGACACATTTTTTAACACTATGACTCAAAGATTGCTAACTAAAAGATGTCATAAAAACAGGTAAAGTGACTGGGAAATTAAAAAAAACAACAACTATGATGTCAAAGGATAGGAAATAGGAGAGAATTATTATAAACTGGGACAAGTATAATTTTGACTGAAAGTAGTTTAGTTTATATCAAATCATCTGTGATTCTCTTACAGTAACCATATATGCAATAATCAGGCTTGTTTTATTTTATTCAGAGACAATGCTTTCCTATAGGTGCCTTTTAAAAATTAGTAGCGGTGCAGAGCTTCGGGTCCGCATTGTACCCGAGGTGGAGATTTTAACAAATGTCATCTGTGGATGTTGTTTAGTGAGGCGTCACTCTGGGCATTATTAGTTTTGAATTTTCTGTGATGAGAAAGATCTTTGAAGTTTTAGAGGAATTATCCCAAATTCATCTTTAAGTCTAAATGTTTACATGTCACCTAAATGCATATATGGAGGAGATAAAGGCAGGGGGAGAGGAAGGATAATGACCTTAGGGTTACAGACAACATTTAAGTTCATTTAAATGAATGGCTTGTGTTTATTTTCCTTGGGGACTGTGGGCTCTATCAGCTCTCATCACATCCACACCTGCATCTGCTGGGTTTGTTGACTTTCCACCCCCTGGCTGCAGTCAATAAACAGTGCTCAAAGTGAGTAACAACAGAGAGGAGATGGTGGAGAAGACTGGTAATAGGAAATCCACGTTTTATGTTTAAAACTCAGTTTGGGTACGTATAAATTTCATGATCTGAATTTTGGGGTGGTGAGTTGCACTTTTATATTAACTTCACAATGGAAAATAAACACATTACAGAGAGTGCTTTGGGATAACTTAAAAATGTAATCACTGCTAGTTTGAATTTTAAAAATAAATGACTACCATGCTTTACTCATCTCAGGTAGGAAGCTGAAATCTGTCATCAGGTCATTTCTCATCAGCTTTTTTTTTTTTAAAGTGATGCATTTTTATGTGTTCCTTGAGGTTTAGGTCTCTAGGATGGTTTTGAATAGTTGTTTAGATTAATGTAACACCTCTCACATCCATGCAGTGGAGGAAGCTTCTATGAATGTTAAGTTTCGACACTACTGGTAGAAAACCTTCCTGAGGAAGAAATGTAAGCCAACCCAGCCAGAAACTATCTGGTGATGTCAATCAGCACAAACAGAACGTCCACACCTTCCAGTTGCAGAGATTGTGTGTTTTGTAGCCAACTTCTGTTTTCTACATAGAGCGTTAAAGGCAGTTGAGAATACTTCCCCATTGACCAGGTCTGTGTTCCTCTAAGACAAAGAACAAAATGAGACTGAGTAAAGTCGCCATCTAAAGACCCAGCACAGTCCTTGGTACGTAACTGGAATCAGTGGTCATTTGCTGAATTACGCTGAAACTAAATTATATAAAATCATCACATATAGCAGATTCTATTAAGAGCAGAAAATCTTAGAACTGGAAAAGTAGCACAATCACCTTAACCAGCTCTCTCATTTTATCCTTGAGAAGCTAAGGCAGTGAGCAAGCTAAAAGCAGCAAGTCAGCAGGTAAGTGCCCCTCAGTGCCACTATTAACTTGCCTTTTCAAGTTTACAGAATTGTGGAATTTCAACGTGGGAACAGGTAGGTTTAGGGCAGCCTGTGAAACATGAATCTCCTTTGCAATGTGCTTTCTAAATAATCCCACAGATTCTCTTGAGCACACTGAGACAGACCCTTCACTTCTGAGTGCCTGTCCGATTTCTACAGAGCTAAACATTTTCCTTCCATTGAGTCAAGTCTATGGTACAAGATTTTCTGATGTGAATTCAAAAGTAAAATCTCTTTCACAGTTAGTCTTTCAAATATATCAAACCTTTAATATTTCATCACAATAGAACAAACATTGGTTGAGTTCCTAATGTGTGCTGGGCACTACTATGTGCTGGGATCTTAGAAACAGGAAACAGGAGAATAAGCACCCACAGGTCCCTTTAACACTCCTTTTCTTTTCTTTCTTTTTTTCTTTGTTTTTTCCCCCCGGCACTGAGAATTGAAACCAGAGGCATTCTACCTCCAGCCCTCTTTTATTCTTTATTTTGAAACAGGGTCTCACTAAGTTGTGGAGAGCCTCACTAAGTAGCTGAGGCTGGGCTCCAACCGGATCCTTCTGTCTCAGCCTCCCAAGCACTGGGATTACAAGAGTGCACCACCAAGCCTGGCTAACACTCCTTTTGTAAAAGTCCACATCAGCCAGTTGTTGTGGCACATGCCTGTAATCTCAGTACTTGGGAGGCTGAGGCAGGAGGATCAGAGGTTCAAGACAAGCCTTAGCAACTTAGTGAGACTTTCAGCAACCTAGTGAGACCAAGTTGTGTGTATTTTAAATGCCCATCAAAGTATGGTGAGCAGTTAATGATGATGAGGACTACCAAATATAATTGTGTTTTGTGTTGGTAATTAAGAGTTTATTCAGTATAAAGTTAAATAACCTTTGCTGAATAGCTTCATACTGAGAGAGATTGCTGATCTTCCTGAAAGGAAGTTTGGAAAATTCATTTATAAGACACTATCCATTTCATCCTACATCTGTCAAAATTCCCAAAGAGAGGCCTGAATGAATTTTTTGGATTAAAAAATCCAGATATACTCATT
Organism: Graphiurus murinus; assembly: GCA_004027655.1. NCBI lineage: Eukaryota > Metazoa > Chordata > Mammalia > Rodentia > Gliridae > Graphiurus > Graphiurus murinus. The sequence goes on from PVLC010030062.1 coordinate 7,984, forward strand.
ACAAAAAATAATTCAGGCAGTACAATAAAATATATCCACAATTGTATAATTAGAAATACAATTCAGCTTTTGCTAGATCCTAGAAATAGCTATCATTAAGTGGACATAATTCTAGATGTAGTTTTTATTATATTGTTATGGGAATATCATATATGCCTAAAGGGTGAAAGAGTGGTAGATGAGGATAGCTGGATTAAAATAATGGCATAAAATGAGATTATATGGGACATACAAATTTAATAAGTTTTTTAAACAGAAGTAGAAATGAAATAAACCTGAAAAAGTTACTAATTTTAAATTACATGTTTCTTTGCTATAAGACAGCCTTAAAATTTCCTGTCAAGATTAAGAAAAAATATGGTACTATACAAATAAATTGGATTAATTATGTATATATTTTAATTATAGGCTATATTAATTAATTACCTATAAATCATGACTTTTTTCTCTCATGGTTTCTCTCTTTTGTATTTCCTAATTTTATTCATGATATTCTTCTTCATATTATAATTTATAAGATATGTAACATAATATTCATTTATTTGGAAAGGTACTCAAGAGTGGTATCACTGGATCATATGGTGGTCACATTCTCAATCTTCTGAGGAACCTCCACACTGATCTTCATAGTGGCTGTACTAATTGACATTCCCACCAAGCGTGTATAAGTGTTCTAATTCCCTACATCCTCACAAGCATTTATTGTTTGTATTCTTCATGATTACCGTTCTCACTGGGGTTAGATGGAATCTCAGCATAGTTTTGATTTGCACTTCCCTGATTGCTAATGATGCTGAACATTTTTTTTCAGACATTTATTGGTCATTTGAATTTCTTCTGTTGAGTGTCTATTCAGATCCACTGCTCAGTTTTTGATTGAGTTGTTTATAGTGTTAAGTATTTTTGTATATTCTAGATATTAGTCCTCCATCAGACTAGCTGGCAAAGATCTTCTCCTATTCTGTAGGCTCTTTCTTTTAGACTCTTGATTATTTCTTTGGCTGCACAGAAGCTTTTCAATTCCATCCCACTTATTAATTCTTGTTTTTATTTCCTGAGCTTTGGAGGTCTTGTTGAGGAAGTTTCTATCAGTGCCTACATGTTGGAGCATTAGTTCTGTGCACCCTTCTAATAATTGCAAAGTCTCTAGTCCAAGTTCTAGGTTTTTTATTCATCTTGTGTTGACTTTTGTTCAGGGTGAGAAGTTGAGTTTAATTCCATTCTTGTGCAAATGAATAACAAGTTTTCCTAACATCATTTGTTGAAAGGCTGTCTTTTCTCCAGCATATATTTTTGTCATTGTTGTCAAAAATCAACTAGCCAGGTATGGTGGCACACACCTATAATTCCAGTAGTTGGGAGATTCATGGTCAGTCCCACCAACTTCATGAGGCCCTTCCGAATTTAGTGAGACCCTATTCAAAATAAAAAATAAAATAAAATAGGGCTAGGGCTGTAGACCAGAGGTACAATGCCCCTGGATTCACCCTCCAGTAACACACACACACACACACACACACACACACACACACACACCTGGCTGAATGTGTAAGGATTTGTTTTTTTGTTGTTGTTGTTCTATTCTTTCCATTGGTCTATGTGTCTGTCTTTGTGCCAATACCATGCTGTTTTTATTACTATAGCTCTGTAGTATAATTTGAAATCAGGTATTATGATACTTCTAGAGCAGGTTTTATTGCTAAGAATTTCTTTGGCTATTCTGGGTCTTCTCTTTTTATCTTTTGACTTTGACCTGAGGGCAACTGTTGTCTTGGAACTGAGTAGCAGATGTGGACAGTAAAACCTTCAGGAGTGACTTTCTATTTTTGACCAGAGGAATGGAGGTGTGTAAGGATGGGTAGGCATACTTTTTTCTTTCTCTTTTTTTCTTCTCATCCTTTCCTGAGGGCAGCACCAGTCATGAAATTGTACCACTAGGTGACATTTCCAGGAAAGGCACCTATAATCTCCAAAAGAAACCCCATCTCTCTGCCCAGAACAGGTTGAGTGCCCTTGTAGCATGACAACTGCCTGCTATTTCTTCTCTCCACTGTCCCACTAGTGCTTAGCACTAAAGGCGATCTCCATGCTGAGAGATGAATCTCTGAGAGAAACCCTAGCTTTCTAGCCAGAGAATGAGAGAAAGAGACTCTTGAAGGTCTGAGTGTGGAAGAAACTCCAGAGAAGTATTTCTGGAGAAAGGGATTCCCTATCAGTATTAACTACCCTGAGTCACAGGCTCACCCTGAGCTACATTGGCAACGAATCACAGAAAAGGCTCTAGAGACTGAACTATGATGAAAACCACCAAACTGTGTCTACCCACTAAGTCATATGCAAGCATGGAAGCTCCAGACAGGGTAGCAAAGACTTAGCAAATTAGACTGGACCCAGTGACCCAAGAAGACAGACAGAATATGTGGGCCGAACATAATACAGATTCTAAAACAAACAAATACACACATCAGCATTCTCCGGAGGATTTTAACAGTTCTCAAAATCTCACATAATATCTCAAATGCCCCAAATAAATTCCAAACTTTCACATTATATCAGAAAAAAAAATGCTTTAAAGAGAAAGAAATCCCCAAGAATAATGATAATCAAAGGCTGCCAGTGCAAAGATCCAGATGTCAAAAGTATCACAGACTTTAAAAGTGAGATAAAAGTAAACACTCTTGAAATGAGTGGACAGACAGACATCCTCAGCAAAGAAATAGAAACTATAAAAAAGAATGAAATGAATTTTTTAAATTAAAAAATACAATAATTGAAATTAGAAAATACACTGGACAGGCTCAGTAAGAGCATGGAGATAACAGAGCGAAAGTCACCAAACTTGAAGCTTGGTCAGTAGGAATGATCTAATGTGAAAAATAAAACAAGAAAAATATAGACAACATGAACAGACCCTGAGGACAGTAATAAAATGTCAGAAGTCTGTGTCACTATTTCAGAAGAAGAGAAAGAGGGCAGGGCAGAAAAAAATGTTTGGGGAAATAATTGACTGAAAGATTCCTATATTTGGTGAAAGATAAATTTAGAGATTGAAGAAATTCAGAAAATCTCAAACAGGATAAACTCAAAGAAAACCATGCCCAATGAGATCATAATCAAAATTTCTAAAAATACAATGATAAAGACAAGTCTTGAAAGCAGCCAGAGAACAATGATATTTTCCATATAGGGGAAAATTATTTATTTGACTGTAGATTTCTATCAGAGGCCATAAAAGCAAAAGACAGTGGAATAATATCTTTGAGGTGCTGAAAGAAAAGAACTGTCAATCTACAATTCTGTTTAGCAAAAAATTTAAAAAAATACCTTTAGAGAATGAAGGCACAATAAAGGCACACTCAGAGAAAGAAAAACAAACAGAATCCCCACGAGCAGATATGCTTTAATACTGATATGGCAGGATACTGCTCAGGATGAAGAGGAAATCAGAGGACATTAGGAGATAGCAAATATCTGTGTAATTATGACAATTTTCTCCCTGTAAGATCTTTAAAGTTCGTGTGACTGATGTTAAGCAAAAATCTTAACACTGGGGCGTGGTCGCTGCATGCAGATGTAATGCATGAAGTTGCTGGGTGTTTACCTAGTGGTCTATGGGTCTATCTTCACTTCTGTATCAACATTTTTATTATCTTGACACCTTTGCCTATAGTGGTGGACATGTGAAGACAATCAGAGCATTATAGAAAAAACAGTTTCCTGGCACAACTGAGTCATAACACAAGGGCATTGGAGACCTAATTGTACACTTATCTTTCTTCTTTTTTTTTGAAGGGGCATGCACTGGATACCTGCAGGATTACCATATTATTTCTGGTATTTTCATATTTTCAGTGGACAGCACAATTTGAGGCTTCCTAAAAGTTTTGTAGAGGTAGTAAATTTTTCTTGACTCCCTTCTCTTTTATTTGATATGTGTTTCTCTCTCACTTCAAGCAACCATTTAGGAGCTGGGAAATGATGGTACTACTTAGTATTTGTAACTTGGGCAACCTTTGTTAAACTACATAAGCTCTGCTTTGCTTTCTCCCTGATTGTGTTAAGTGTCCTGTACCAGATGGAGTAATACCCTAATCTTGGCCCCAGTCGAGGTTGTAGTTTATTCTCTGGATAGGATACTCTTGCTTTGGAGCTTTAAGTTTAGAGCATGGACTCCTAAGATTACTGATCACCTCTCTAGTGAGCTGCTGATGCTTGTAGCGAGGGGCTCTTAATAATTTTTCCTCTAATTTCCCCTGAACTACATATTCTTCCTTGCAGTATGTTTCCTCTCACAAGGAGACATAAAAGGGGAAATCCTTGGAATTCTCTTGACGTACCTTCTTTCTCTGATAATGTTTTTGGAGGCATGGAGAGAGATTGGAAAGCACACACAAACATGTTTTTTTTCCAAATTTTATGCCACGGAGTTTGTCAGTTCATCAGTTTGGTGTTGATAAATTTTTTTGCCTAATTTTTCTCTTCTGTTTGAAAGCAGGAAGAATCATTTTGTAAAGGATCAAGAGAGGGATTATTAGTGATTTGCATTTATTCTGCTGTCTTCACTCAGAAGTCTGGCATGAGATAAAGGTTTTGGCTACAACATACTGCTTGCATTTCTGAATAACTCTATATCCTGCAAAATCATACTAAAACAGAGCTAATGGAAAAGTTAGGAGTGAATCATTCAAAACCTATGCAACTGTAAAATTATAATACCAACAAAGAAAGTAACTATTGAAAATTCTTGCACAGATAAAACATATTGAACCATACTTTAATTGGTTCATTGTAGTTATACATTATAGTGATATTCAAATTTATACAAACATACATACACACCGCAGCCCTTGGTGTGTTTCCCTCAGCATCCCACCTGACTCCCACTTCCTCCCTTCACATACACATTAGTGAGGTTGGTAGTGATACCTTCATGCATGGATATAACTGTGGAGAAACAGTTCCTAGCCTTGAATGCAGGCTGTGGAGAAACAGTTCCAGCCTTGAATGCAGGCTCTATCTGAGACATAAATGAGGTTAGATACTATGTTTGCTGATATACTTGGAAAACCAAGTGTGAGAAAAAGCAGACTTTTTCTACAGCCACATAGTGTGCTGCCGGAATTTATTCTTATGATAAGGAAGCAAGCTTCTTGGTAACTGGTAAACTGTGTTCTGGATTTCTAATATGCTTGGATACATTATGAAGAATGGACAAAGAAATGTAGGACAAGGAGAATTAGGACAGGAAGGTAGTTAGATTATAGACTATCTTTTTCATTCCAGTTTCTGTACAAAGCATCTTATGACTTTATGAAAGAAAGCCTGTCTATTGTTTTTCTGCCTATAAGTATCATGCTGAAGCCTTCAATAAACATGCAGTTGCTGAACATGTTGTGCTCTGCATCCCCTGCGTCCCGCGTACCCTTGCCCAGGGAACCCAACGCACTAGACGTTGACATATAACCTTATTTGAACTATTCCCTTCCTCAGTCCTTGTTCTTTCCCCTCCCCACCTCCTCACCCAAGCCTTCTCCTCTTTTCTACCAGAAATGAATGTAATTTGATGGAAGGAAAAATAAGAAAAGGTTGATGCTCCTGAGTTATGGAAGCCAAGACAGAATGTCTACTTTGGGGTGGGACATCACAGCAAGGACTTCTAAGACAGAGCATATCGCTAAAACTGAGCTAAGAGGGAGGCTGTGAGGGACAAGGTATCCCATGTAGTTCTTGATTCCTCTGTTGCTTGCATTCAGTGCTACTAACGTAGTTTATTTTTAGCTGCTAGTATTTGATGGTGCAAAACATCACCATGCCAGAAAAAATTACATGTAAAAATTCTCAGTATGTTGTTAATATTCCTTACTCCCCAATCAGTAGACAGATAATAATAAAGCAGACTATATCTAGTTATGTGTGACATTTCCTGAGATGATTTCTGCAGATTTCTATATACTAACTCATAAAATTGTGGTATGTCATATTTTTAAAATGATCTTGTCAGTGTTTTAAAATACTAAAACAATTAAGGACAATTAAGAGCAAAGTAATGAATGTAATAACTTACTGAGTGTGCTTATATTACCATTAAATGTGGAAAGGTTAGAAATACCATATGATCCAGCAATGCCACTTCTGGGTATCTACCCAAAAGAATGGAAACCAAAATATCAGACTAATGCATGCATATCTATGTTTATAGCTGTACAATTCACAATTGCCAAACTATAGAACCAGCCAAGATGTCCATCAACAGATCAATGGATTACAAAACTATAGGATATGTACACAATGGAATTTTACTCAGCCATAATGAAGAACAAAACCATGACATTTTTAGGAAAATGGAGAGAGCTGGAAAACATTATGTTAAGTGAGATTAGTCAGACACAAAAAGTAAAATATTGGATGCTCTCCCTAATTTGCAGAAGCTAGAGAGAAAGTGGGTCATAGGAGGGACTCTAGATGAAGAAGGGAAACCTTAAATGAGCAAAGAAGGTGAAGTAACTGAAAGCAATGGGAGGAAGGGAGGGGGGATTACCCTAATGCACAGGATGTACATTCACAAGCATATCAAAGTCAATCACTAAACCAAACATGAGAGGGGGGAGTGGGGAGGGAATGGGGTGGGAATTGGGGAAGGGTTAAATGAGACCTGTGCGAATGTATACCTCTACCAGTTGGTACCTCACAATAATGTTTGATTACAATGCACCAATAAAAAATAAAAATTAAAAATTAAAAAGAAATTATCAGTACATGCAATAGGAAATAATTTGGTATACAATGGCAAATCAATTTATTATAATATAGCACAGGCAATAACAAATGTTTAGAATTACATATATTTTCTTGGAAAAATATTTAAACACTATTCTATTACAATAGACATAATTTACATAACTATGTGTATACATACATACTAAAATATTAGCTATGGTTATCTTGGTGTGTTAGAATTCTAGTTGATTTTTATTTTGCTTTTCTGTATTTTCTCTTTTTTTCCTCCTATAATAAACTTATATTGCTCTTGCTATAAGAGAAGTTAGTATGAAAACTCACATCTGAAAATATTTTAGCTCTCCCAGTATTTTATAGCAGGGAGCAGCAAGCAATATAATTTCAAAACCATAAGGGGCTAGTCTTAAAGAGTCTATTCCACTTGGACCTACTGGGCTGGTGGAGCTTGTGACGTGTGGATCTAGCATGACATGTAAAGATGGGGTCCGGAGGGGTTATACCAACACTCACTTAAAGGTCTGCTGGGTCTGCTGGGGTTCATGTGTTGCAACACCCTACACTTATCAACAAACTCCATTTTCAGAGACCATCCATCTCTTGCTGAAGCACTGTTTCCTTGAAGGCATATGCAGATGCAACAGAGTCCAGAGTCTTTCCTGGGGGAACGAAAGATTAATTATAACAGGGGAGCAGGTTAATACTATGTCATGAATCAAGCCACCAAAAATCAATAAATAAAGTGCTTTCTTGCACTTGCAAATGTGGCCACATCCTGTTTTGAGACCATCAAGGAACAAGGGAAGTTCCATTGGCTCTTTCTTATTTCTGTGACCCAGAAAACAGGGTTGGTTCCCAATGGCTCTTGCACAGTTACAGTGGTTTGTGTGAATCACGTCTGCATGACCCTGAGCCAGTGCTTTAACTCCTCTTGGTTCCTGATTTCCTCTTATAAAATGCTTCTCATGATTCCAGAAATCTTTACAAAATATTTTTATAGATTATAACATTTGAAAGACCAGCTATATCTAATTCAACTTTCTTAGTGCACAAATACATACAAAAGTGTCATTTGAGGCCATAAAGAAAGGAGTCATTTTAAATAAAGGAAGGCAGGACCACATCCTAAGCATCAGCATGCTGAAGTTAGTTGTGCAAATGTTTTTAAGCACAGACAGAAACCCAAATAGCTGGCTGAAGGAAGCAAATCCGAGGCCTTGGTGCAGAGTGCATTTGACTTCCACAGAGGCCGTGTGGCAAGATGCCCAGGAGAAGGTGAATATGTACAGATCAGAGCTCACAGATGCTTTTACACAAAGACAACCCTACCTATGCTTCTCAGGCTATGTCACAAAACATATTTAAGACATGTATTTTTTAAAGCTAATTGCCCCAGTGTTAAGCATTTGCCACATTTGGACTTTTTAATTATGCAAAATGAACTATCTTTGGAGCATATTTTTACTAAGAATAGAATGTGTAAAGTTATAAGGTTATGCTTATGCAATAAAAATTTATTTTTAAAATGTCATCAGAACAGAAGCCCAGGAACATTTTCTATTGCAGTGAGTCCCGAACTCCACCAACAAGCACAATATTGATTCTTCCTGCTCCCCACCTCAGGAGTCTGAGTTTTATAAGGTAGCTATTATCCTCTAAAAAAATTTCATTCCACCTATATTCTCATAATTTTTCCATTTAAGTTGTTGTTATGGCTTGAATGTAAAATGTCTTCTGGACCTCACGCCGTGGAAGCAGTCATGCTCTGTCTGACATGGATCCCTGGAGGCCTGGCCTGGTACAGTGTGTGCTGGGGTTGCTCCAGCCAGGATCCCCAGAGTGTGGCCCAGTACAGCGTGTGTGTGTGTGTGTGTGTGTGTGTGTGTGTGTGTGTGTGTGTGTGTGTGTGTCCTGGCCCTGCCCAGTTTCAGCATCTGGCTTTAACTCTGTCTCTCTCTGACCTTTTGTTCTCTCTCTGCTCCTGGCCATCATTCCCTAAAGACCTATAGCCTGGATTCTTGTTTGGCAGCCTGCATAAAATGGGATGTATTATCCCGTTTATATATATGAATAAAATGGACTGACATATCCAGATCAATCAATCAATCAATCAATCAATCTTCCTTCCTCTGCATTGTGGTCGTCAGGTGTTTGATCACAGCTGTGAGAATGCTGATGGAAAGCATTGTAGTCCAGATTTTAAACATCTAAATTTACGAAGGGGTTATAGCATTATGAAATCATACATATGACTGTGAAAGTTGGAAGTTAAAAGGCAATAGCACTTGCTGGTGGTGGTGTGGAACTGACCTCCCTCTGTGTTCTCATCCGAGGCCCCTGGCACCCTCAAAATTCATGTCATATCCTTAAGAACTGATCAGAGCTTTTGATTAAGGAAAAATAACCTTTTTCTTTTTTCTCCTCCCTCCCCTTTGTTACTCTTTTCTGTTTTCAGTTCTAGTCAGTGCATCCAAATGCTAAACAATTCATGTGCATTTCTTTTTTTAAAAATATACTTGTATTGACACGTTATAATTATAATTATGTATAATATTGAGTCTCCGTGTGACAGATCATACATACACACAGTACCTGGTGTGTTTCCCTCCAGATACCATTCTGCTCCCTCCTCCCCCTATTTATAAGATTGAAATTGGTGTTGATAGCTTCACATAGGACTGTTTGAACTCTTTCCTTCATCAAGTCTCCTTTTCCCCTCTCCGCCTCCTCCTTTCTACTATTCTACTGGTGTCTCTCCTCTTTTATCTGAAAACCCATTTGTTTCCCAATTTCTAGCTAGCTTCCACAAATTAGAGAAAATATGCAAGTTTTCACTTTCGGAGACTGGCTAACCTCACTTAGCACAATATTCTCTAGTTCCGTTCATTTTCCTGAAAATGACATAATTTGGTTCTTCTTTATGGCTGAGTAAAATGTCACTGTATGTATTATATACCACAGTTTCATAACGCATTTGTCTATTGATGGACTAGGCTGGTTCTATAGTTTGGCTGCTATAAATATGAATATGCATATAACACTATAATATTCTAGTTTCAGTTTCTTTGTAAATAATCAGGAATGGTAGAACTGAGCCATATGGTGGTTCCACTCCCAGTCTTCTGAGGAACCTCCACACTGATCTCCATAGCAGCCCTATTAGTTTGCAATCCCACCAATGGTGTCTAAAGGTCCCTCTTTCCTCACATCCTCACCAGAATTTATCATTGTTTGTATTCTTGATGACTGCCTTTCTAACTGGAGTTAGATGGAATCTTATGTAGTTTTGGTTTGCATTTTCCTGATTCCTACTGATAGTAAACATTTTTTCATATATTTACTGGCCATTTTTTTTATCTCTTGAGAATTGTGTATTCAGTTCAATTGTACATTTTTTATTGGTTTGTTATTTCATGTTAAGTTTAAGTTCTTTGTATATTCTAGATATTAGCCCTCTTATCAGAGGAATAGCTGGCAAATATTTTCTCCCAGTCTGTAGACTCTCTCTTCATACTCTTGATTATTTGCTGCTCAGAAGCTTTTTTATTTAGCATCATCCCATTTATTGATTTTTGGTTTAATTTCCTGAGCTCTGGAGACCTTATTGAGGAAGTCTCTACCAGCATTGGAGAGTTGGTCCTATGCCCTCTTCTAGTAACTGCAAAGTCTCTGGTCTGGTTTCTAGGTCTTTTATCCATCTTGAGTTGACTCTTGTCCCAGGTGAGAGACTAGGGTCTAATTTCATTCATCTACATATGGAAAACCATTTTTCCAGCACCATTTGTTGAAAAGACTATCTTTTCATGAGCATATGTTTTGGTGTGAAAATTTGTTTCTGTATCTTCTATTCTGTTGGTATTTATGTCTGATTTTGTGCTAGTACCATGCTGTTTTTGTTACTGCAGCTCTATAACTTGAAACCAGATATTATGATACCTGTAGCATGGTTCTTATTACTAAATATTGATTTGGCTATTATAGGTCTTTTGTTTTTCCATATGAGTTTTAGGACTGTTCTGTGAAGAATGACATTGGTATTTTAATAGAGATTGCATTGAATCTGTAGATTACTTTAGGTAGTATGGTCATTTTGATGTTTAAGAGCATGAGAGGCATTTCCATCTTCTAAGGTTTTCTTCAATTTCTTTATTTAATGTTCTATAATTTTTAGGGTTTTTTTTACTTCCTTGGTTAGATTTATTCCTAATTATTTTATTTACTTATTTTCTGAGGCTATTGTGAATGAAATTGTCTTCCAGATTTCTTTTTCAATGTGTTCATGATTAGTGTATAGATAATTTTAATAGATGCATAAAAACATTTGACATAATCCAATACTCATTCATGTTAAAGATACTGAAGAAATTAGAGATAGAAGGAACTTACCTTAACATCATAAAGTCAATATATGATAAACCCAAATCCAGCATCATACTAAATGGGGGAAAAACTGAAACAATTCCTTTTAAAATCAGGAGCAAAACAAGGATGCTCACTATCACCACTTCTTTTCAATATAGTAGTTGAAATTCTAGCCAGAGTAATAAGACAAGAGAAGGAAACTATAGGAATGTGAATAGGGAAAGAAGAGCACAAATTACCTTTTCGCAAATGATATGATCCTATATTAGATTAAAAAACTCAACCAGAAGACTTCTAGAACTGATAAAAAATTCAGAAAAGTAGCTAAATGCAAAATCAACTTACAAAAAATGTTTTAGCATATTAAGTTTAATAGACTTAATAAGTATTAAGTATTAAGTCTTTCCATTAAATCTTTCCCATGCAAGATGAGAAATCTGGTTTATCATAATTATACTCTCATCCTCATCTTTCCACCACTTTTTTTTTTTTTTTTTTTTTTTTTTTTGCGGTACTGGGGATTGAACTCAGGGGCATTCTACCTCCGAGCTACACCCCCAGCCCTATTTTTTATTCTTTATTTTGAAACCGAGTCTCACTAAGTTGCGGAGTGCCTCACTAGGTAGCTGAGGCTGGCCGCGAACCCGGATCCTCCGGTCTCAGCCTCCCGAATGTCCAC
>PVLC010030063.1:0-19755 GCA_004027655.1 Graphiurus murinus
ACAGATACCTGGGCAGGTAGCTGCACTGCTTCTAGAAGGGAGAGGATTTCAGGACCATGCTTAATGGGAGAATCCTTCCCTGTTAAAAGTCCTTTTTCTTTCCAAATGGCAGCGTGTGCATGAAGGACTAGAAACGCATACTTAGAATCTGTATATATATTAATTCGTTTGTCCTTCCCCAGTTGCAAAGCTCTCGTGATGGCAATTATTTCAGCCTTTTGCGCTGAGGTGTTCGGAGGAAGTGACTTTGCCTCTATTACCTCCTGAAGGCTTACTATGGCATAGCCTGATTTCCGAATTCCCTCATTTACGAAACTGCTCCCATCTGTAAACCATTCTACATCAGGGTTAGTTAGCGGCTGGTCACTAAGATCAGGTCTACTAGCCTACACTTGCTTTGGTTATACTTTCCTACTGGGTGTTCAAGGCCAAGTAGTTAGCCCAATAATGGGCAATTATGAATTATAAATTTTGCTGATAAGGTCAGTTAAGGCTCCTCAGGGGTACTATGTGAGGCTTTGCCTCTCATCTGCAAGGATGGGTCATGGTCTGCTTAACCATTTGCTTCCCTTGAAGCATAGGGGACATTTCCTGTCCAGTGACCCTCCTTTTGAAATACAATCTCACTAGGTTGATGAGAGTCTTGCTGAGGTTGTCCTTGAACCTGGGATCCTCCTGTCTCAGCCTCCCAACTATAGTGGAATTACAGGCTTCTGCCACCATATCCAGCTTGCAATTTTCTTTCTTGTTTTTTAAAGCCAACAGTGTTTTTCAGGTCTAAATTATTTCGATAGTATCTTATAAGCTCATAGACCTTACCACCTCTTATGTCAGTGCAAGCTGTCTACACAGAAAGAGGCTGTTCTACCTTCTGATGTCCCTGTTTCTAGACAGTTTGCATTTGCAAATATTATAAGTATTTTTATTTTAAAAATAAGCACATGAAAAGATGTTCAGCATCACTAATTACCAGGGAAATGCAAAATCAAAAACACAATGAGATACCACCTCACACTAATTATAATGGCTACTATAAAAAATGTGGGTGAGGATGTGGGGTAATGGGGACCCATGTGTGCTGTTGGTGGGAGGTAAAACAGTACAGCTGCTGTGGAAAATAGTATGGTAATTCCTCAAAAAAATTAAAAGTAGAAGATAGCATGATGACACACACCTGTAATCCCAGTACTTGGGAGGCTGAGGCAGGAGAATCACAAGTTCTAGGCCAGCCCCAGCAACTTAGCAAGACCTTGTCTCAAAATAAAAAGGGCGTGGGATGTAGCTCAGTGGTAGAGTGCCACTGATTCAATCCCCAGTAAACACACACACACACACACACACACACACACACACACACACAGAATTACTATATAATCCAGCAATTCCACTTCTGGTTATATACTCAAAAGAAGCATTTTCCCAAAGAGATGTTTGTATACTCATGTTCATAGCAGCATTATTCACAATAACTAAAACATGGAAGCTGCCCAGATGTCCATCGACAGATAAATATATAAGCAAAATGTGGTTTACCTATACAACAGAATATTACTTAACCTAAAAAAGGAAGGAAATTCTGGCATATGCTACAATATGGAGGAACCTTGCAGAAATTATGCTAAGTGAAATAAGCCAGCCACAGAAAGACATATGCTGTATGATTCTACTTATATGAGGTACTTACAGTAGTCAAAATCATAGACACAAAGTAGAATGATAGTTGCCAGGGGCTGGTAGGAGGAGGGAATGAGGAGTGACCATCTAGTGGGTATAAAGCTTCAATTTTACAAAATAAAAAGTTCTAGAGATGGATGGTGGCGGAAATTATACACCATTATAAATGTATCTGGTTCCACTAAACTATGCACTTAGGAATGGCTAAGATGGTAAATTTTATGTTACATACACTTTACCACAAAATAATTGGGGACAGAAATTAACCATGGAAATTATATTAAGGGATTCTTTTTGTTCCTGTTTTAAATGACCATTTTTTTAATAAGAAAAAAGAAAAAGGGAATATTATATTTAAAAATAAGCAATTTAAGAAGGATGAACCCTCCTAATGAGTTAGCCACTGCCCTTCTTGGGTCTCTTAGTGTGTGAGACCAGTAGAAAGGACCCATTGGGCTTCCCGGTCACCCTGTTGCTGTACAGAGCTGCTCTCACTCCCCAGTGTTACCACTTGGTTGGAGGAACACTCCCACCACAAAAAAATTATTTCATCTTTCCCTTCGGTGGGCTTTTGATCTTGGTAGAAATCACAAGAAGAAGCCTGCAGGATCACAAGGCTTTTGAAGAAGAAAGTTAGATTGTACTATACCATGTCTTGAGGACTGAGCCTGCATAGCAGGGTGGGGGCAGGGGTAAGGGCGATCCTAAAACATCCAGCTGTGCGCCCCAAGGTGTGGTTGGGAGGGGCAGGGTTAGAGTAAGGAGGTGACTGTCACCTGGCTTTATGGTCAAGTATATAATCAGTCAAGCTCATTTTAGCATAAACCAATATTTTAAAAAGAAGGAAGCACCTGACCAAGGATCTGATTTCCAAGGAGTTATAGAAATGAGACTAAAATGACATTTACTCAACCATAAATGGCATAAATCCTTCTCAATGTAAATAGTCTAGAGTTCACATGTAGGTTCTAGACTCAGAAGGACTGAGTTGGTGGCCTGCCCCTGTCATTTATTGGCCATGGGACCTTTCACAAGTGAGCTCACCTTGGCCAGGTCTCAGTTTCCTCAGCTGTAAAATGGGTATGGTAGCATCCCTTCCCTCATAAGGTTGTTGAGAAGATTAAATGAGATAATTTGTTATACTGAAAATATTTAGAACAGTGCCTAGAACATAATTAGTGCTCAATAAGTGTTTGTAGCAGAGGTTTCCCATGCTTCTGCCCTATGATCTCACAGACACTTGGGATGTAGGAGTTATAATCTTCTCTCAGAAAAGACACAGCAGCAGAGACTCAGAGAGGTTAATTAGCTCACCAACACCAAATAGCTAAAAATGGTGCAACCAGAATCCCTCCACAGGACTCCTGACTCCTAAGTTTAGGTTATTTTCCACGAGGGCATAGGTGATAAATTAAATATCAGCCAATCATTGGATACTAGTTTTAAAATGATACAGTATCATAGCATTTCTACAGCATTCTTCTTTGCAGTACTCACCTTTTACTTCCTTAAGAAAAGAAGTAGAGGGTATCCTATCTTTAGACAATGCAGTTTAGCAGGATTTCATTTTCTGAGGATACTTAGGGTCTGTAATGATGTGAAGAAATTAACCATGTAGTATAGCCTATAGTATTACTTGTATTCTGTATTTTTCTCTTATTGATAGAACCCAATCAATGTCTCTAGGAATGAATCACTCCCAATCAAAAAGCAACAGTGATTTTGTATTACTATTTCCCTGTTCTGGGCACTAGATGTCACACTAAGTAATGTTTTAGAAGTTATTTTTTCAAAGTAGGGTGTGGCATAGCATCTAATCCTTAGCTATGAAAAATTGCAGCTTTTACATAAATATAAAACTTAACTTTATATTTCTAGTAGGATACAGTAAAAGATGTACTTTTACTAACAAACTTTGGAAGAAGAATTGTTAATCAGAAAATGTAGATGGAGTGGCAACCTATTGTTGTGTCTGATAAACAGATACTTGTATGCACATAAAAATGGTATCTCCTTTTAGAAGCAAAGTGATTTTTCTAGAGGCTAAGTATGTACACATATCTATGATCATGTGTGTTCTAAGATGGTGAGAAGCCACTCTTTCCTGCAAAAAGAACCAGACACTACCTTAACCTGCAAGGGATGGAAAAAGTGGAAAGGAGATAATGAATATGAGGCTCATTAAACCCTGAACCATCTCAGGGAAGGATGTGGGGTAAAGAAACGAACAGATGGTGCCTCCCAGCCCCCTCAAACTCGTCCTTGACTGTGAGATGAGAATCATGGGATGAGATTTGGATGCATGTTCTCCTTTTGGAAAATGCATGGGCTTTCCAAAGTGTTAAGGAATAGGAGCTCAGTATATGTTAGATTAAGTTATAGCCTAAGACTTAAATGTGTTACTGAAACTTCAGTAAGTTTCCTTTAAGGTGCTTGGAATTCATAGGATGCTAGAGAGAATTCAAGCCTTGGGTTAAGGGGTTTATTTTTTCAAGTAACTAAATAATGAGTTGGAACTTTGATGTTCTGTATATGAGTATAGACACATATCTCTATATTGGAATTGTGAGTAATATGTCTTAAATTTCAGGGTTTTCTAGGTCATGTATCATGGCCTGTGATTTCGACTGGATATAATTGGCAAATATCAGTGCCTTTTTGTGTTAAAGTCACTTTGATAAAGTAAATTACAGTTGATGAAATGCTCTTTGAGTAAGATTTGTCTGTCTCTTCCTCTTATTCAGGAGATGGAGCACTGGTCATCTTAAGTACTTTTTTTTTTAAATTTATTTATTTTTGGTTCTGGGGATGGAACCTAGAGGCATTCTACCTCTGAGCTACACCCCCAGCCATACTTTTATTTCTTTATTTGGAAACAGGGTCTCACTAAGTTGCTGACAGTCTCGCTAAATTGCTGAGGCTGGCCGTGAACCAGCGATCCTCCTATCACACCCTCACAAGTACTAGGATTATAAGCATGTGTCACCAGTGTGGCTCTGTTTAGCTCTAAAATCCTGCTGTGACTTGTGACTTCTTCCTCATGTATTAAAATTGCTGCTGCTTTGTGTTTTAACAACCTAAGGTCCCTGCAGAAGTCTTTCATTTTCTCCCTGTGTGCTAAAACAAGTTCTGTGGTGGAGGCAGCTCACGCCGTTTCTCCTTCAGGAACCAAGCAGTCAGTGGGACCACCACCAGGCTATTCATTCCTTTGTCAGCTTTTGGGAACTCAGAAAGGCTACAGCTAATCATGGAACCTCAAGGGGGGGAGAAAAATCTCTCCAGAACAAAATGGGGACAAGACTATTTCTCCATCAAGCCAAGGGTTGGGATTTGTTCCATGTGGGCAGGAGGGTCAGTTCTGTGTTCCTGAAGGAGTTATTGGATCCCCACTAACCAGGGTCTTGGAAATAGAGATATTGTCCCTGTTCAGGTGTCATTCAGCCTGGTTTGGACCATTACTGTCTAAGGCAACTTGTCAGAGCTGTTGGGTGGCCTTTGTGGTTTTTCCCACTGACTCACCTTTTGATTGGGGGACATATGCTCAAGACCCTTTGCACTGACATGCTGAAAGAGCGTGTTCAGGCTCAGCTAATTTCAAGCCAACTAGTATCGGCTGAGCACTTGCAAAGTACAGACCTGCAAGGTATCAAAAACCAAATGATGTCTGTCTGCCACACAGTGCTTCCAAAAGAGTGAAGAGGATGAGAAAGGCACACTATGCAGACACTGTCTTGAGTTTGGAATCTCAGGTTGAGAGCCAGACAGTGTGAGAAAACAAAGGCAATACAAACGCATCGGAGAGCACTTTCCATGTACTTTGCCATTGGCCCCTCACAGCAACCCAATGAGGAAACCAAGTCACGAAGAGCGTCTCCAAGGCTGCTCACCCAAGCACTGGTGAAGCTATGCTCAGACCTGCAGAAACCCCACATCTGAGGGATTCCAGGGCCTCTGGTGCAAACCACTTCGCTTTTATCAGGATGGATACCTACAAAGCTTCCAGTAACCTTGTGAGATTAGCTAGAGGATTTGTAGATCATGGGTGTCTAATGTTTCTGCGACCATATTTTAATTTCCCCGCAGGTCACGGGTTGACAGCAGTCAAGGAAAAAGCAGGGGCCACCCTGCGGATTCACAGCGTAAACTCTGGATCTTCTGAGGGGGCCCAACCCGATACCGAAAACGGAGTCTCTGACGGTGAGAGATGTGTTGACTCTGGGAGTTTGGGGCTTTATTGTATTACACTGTGCGCACAGCTAGACGCTTCCCAAGTTCAGAGCAGCAAAATGATCTCTAACAGGGTTTTTTTCCTCTTTACTTACAGGTGTGGCCACAGACCAGGACCCTGCAGGAAGTCCCCCCACTTCTCCGTCGGGTTCTCGGGGCATGCTCTCAGCCCTCACCAATGTGGTTCAGAACACTGTGAGTCCTCGGCTTCTTCCTCTGCTCCCCCGTGTCTCCCTTCTTTTGACATTTCCATTCACCAGTGACCTAGATACATCAGAGAAAAAATGGCCTTGCTCCCAACCGTGAACTATGATTCGTTAATGCTTTCTACTACAGAGCAGGGATAACCTTGGATCCAAAATAATACAGGCAAAATAAAATGTGGTTTACAGTCAAAAGAAAGGAGCTGTTTCAAAGGTTCATTTTCAATCTGATTTAACAGTATCCTTTCCAAATGCTGCAAGAACCACCTTTGATTGGGGAGAGGGGAGGAAGAGAATTCTTTGGAAGAGCTAGGATAGCTGTTATTCCTAGATGGTCCATCTCTCTTAACTACTGAAACCATTCCAATAAAAAAAAGGATCTGTAGCCGGACGTGGTGGTGCACACCTGTAATTCCAGTACTTGGGAGGCTGAGACAGGAGGATTGCAGGTTCAAGGACAGCCTCAGCAATGTAGCGAGACTCTCAACAACTTAGCAAGACCCTGTTTCAAAACAAAAACATAAAAAGGGCTGGGGGTATAGTTCAGAGATAGAATAACCCTGGATTCAATCCCCAATACCACACACATATACACATACAAGGAGCAGTAATGGCCAAGATACACTTCCATGTGTATGGGGGCAAGATAGGGTACTAGGGATTGAACCTAGGAGTGCTCTACCTCTGGGCTACACCCCAGCCCTATTTCATTTTTTATTTTGAAACAGGGTCTCACTATTTGTTGAGTCCATCCTTGAACCTGCAATCCTCCTGTCTCAGCCTCCCAAGTACTGGAATTACAGGCATATGCCACTGCACCCAGCTCAGCCCAGATATACTTCTGAAATGTTTCCAGACAACTAAGATCAACATTCTTCCCCACTCCCAGCCTCTTAATTCCCACTCTCTCCCTTGCATAACCCTAAATTTATCCCCGCAGGTCCCTGCCTCCTTTTATTTATTTATTTATTATTTATTTTAATTTAGCCTAAGTTTATTTTTTTAACTGATACATATCTGTCTCCCTCTTAAGGGAAAAAACAAGACACCAATGAATGATGAAAAAGGAGGAGGCAACCTGACTGCGATGAGGCAGTTAACAGGTCCTCAGGGTCAGGAAGAAAAGAGTTGTCTTGTACTATCTAGAACCAACCAACTAGTTTTTATTGAAATGTGGCTCATGTCTCATTCATTCTAAAAAAAAAAAAAAAAAAAGGGCACTGGCCCCCACTAAGTACCAGAAGCTCTGCTAGATGCTGGGCATAAACTAGCCGACAAGACAGTGCAAGCTCTTGCAAGGTAGAGGCAATTCAACAGACAGATGTTGTGCACTGCAAGAAGAGGGAGCCATGGAAGAGCATATGAGGGCATCTTACCCCGACTTTGGGGCAGGGCATGCCAGAAATAGAGAAATGGCTGCTCCTCTCCTTACTACTTGAGGACCTCTAAGTGGGCAGGGTGGAGGAGGAACAGCAAGAATGTTTTAGGAGTCACAATGCAAGTCAAATATGCCGGGGAAAGTTCATAGGACTGGGATGGAGGGAGGTCTTTCAGCTTCTGTCATAAGAAACATTCATGGCCCCTGTGAGCCACCTTACGGGGTGCTCTGCACATGCTTTCAGCATCCTCAGCTTCCTATGTGTCCGCTCCAGACCCGCCTCCCAGGCTTGCACTTACTCCATGTCCCTATGTCCTTCTCCCATTTTAGTCTCTTCTGAAGTGACAGGATGTTAGGGGCAATAAATCAAAGTATGCAAAATTTTGAATCACCAATATCTCACATCCTCCAAAATGTGTGCATTTTAAAATCTGATTTATAGAATGATTATTGATTGATACCCATATCTGAAAACAAAGTCTAATAATGTCCAACATAGAAATGATTATTAAGGTATATTAATTCAATAAAGTTGAACATGGCTATTTAAATGGTAATTAGAAATATTGGAAAATGTATGTAGATAATAATATAGAAATAAGAGATATGATTTTCATGTAAGGTTGAAAAATACAGATGTATGCATATAGTAATTACAGTACAGAAGAGGTGTCAAAGAAACGAATTCAGTTCTGTTCCCTTGAACAATTTATGTAAGACTTGGTTATTTAATTTTTTTTAATGGAAAAAAATGGCTGACAAAGGGATTTTTCAGGATGATAACTGTATAATAGAATAGAAGTAACAGGGAAATCAACCTGTCTTATTTCATGAATATACAAATTATAGGTAGTTCTTGCTATTTTCTCAAAGTATTCAAGAGCCATCTAACACAGCCTGAGGGACCTATCCTCCAGGGCCCTAGATTAAAGAATTCCCTTAAAAGTCAAGAGTATTTGACATTTTAATAAACTGTTCCAAACAATTCTATTACTTGGGTTAAAAAAATTTTCAAACAAAAATAGCAATTAGGTCACCTGTTAATTTTATGCCTTGGATGCATATTTATTAATACACACAAAGCTGGTAAAATTAATCCCTAGTGTGCTTTGGTTTTTCCTAAGCATCATTTTTTAATAACACTGCAAGTTATATAATATATGGTTTTCTGAGGAAAAGAAAATAAGATTAAATGGATGATAAATCTCTTGATGAGAAATATTGTGGCTTTATATTGATTTTAATATTTGAAGATAGTACCAGTTACCTAGGAGTTGCTGACTGCTATAAAACATTAAAAAAAAAAATCTAATCTCATCTGCAGGGCAAAAGCGTCTTAACCGGAGGTCTTGATGCTTTGGAATTCATTGGCAAGAAAACCATGAATGTCCTTGCAGAAAGTGACCCAGGATTCAAGCGGACCAAGACGCTCATGGAGAGAACGGTTTCCTTGTCCCAGGTTGGGCTATACACTTTTGCAATTTTTTCTTTCAGTCAATAAAGTAAATAAATTTTTATTTATCCTTTTGAAAACGTCATTTAAATGGAACAAAAAGAGTAGAGAATGAAAATTGAGTGTCTGATACACCGCTTCCCCCAGCCTCTTAATTCCTCATAGGATACAACCAGTATTAACAGTTCTTGCCATTGTATGTATCCCATACGTTTATGCCATTTGGATGTAGCCCAGCTCAACCACTTATTAGTTGTATGATCTTGACCAGGTTTCCTAAATCCTCTGTGCCTCAGTTTACTCACCTGTTTACTAAGGATAACATCAATACCTACTGATAATTTCATTGTGAGGATTAAATAAGTTAGAATGGAACCTGATACAAATACGCATGTAAGTGTATGTGAATATACATATATATATGTATATATGTATATATATATATATATATATATATATATATACATAATTTTTTCTCACTAAAACAATAATGTAAGAGGAAATGAGACTGAGTCCAGAAACAGGCTAACTTTGGCTGGCTTCTTCAGCTGTAAAATAAAGAACTTGGACTCAGTTAACTTCTCAGGTTACCATAATTTCTATGCCATCTTCACAGTTTTTATCACATCTGCATACAACCTACTGATAAAAAGTAGCACTGAGCCAGGCATGGTGGCACATGCTTGTCATCCCAGTACTTGGGAGGCTGAGACAGGAAGATCACAGGTTTGAGGCCAGCCTCCGCAACTTAGCAAGGCCCTCAGCAACCTAGTGAGACCTTGCTTTAAAATGAAAACAAAAATAGGGCTGGGGGTGTAACTCTGAGGTAGAATGCCCCTAGGTTCAATCCCCAGTACCAAATAATAATAAAAAGATAGCACCACTAATAGACGTGTGTCACCCAAGAGCCACCATCTTCAGTGCTTATTCTAATCACACATCTGGAGCACACCTGAGCATCACTTCTGTAATTTATACAGCTGTTCCAACCAGGTCACCATGCAGCACTTTACAGTGACATTGAGGACTTCATCTTCTTCCAAATAGAAATGTTTCATTCGCTCATTCCACGAATGCATTTCAGATGTCTGCCCTGTGCCGGGCACTGTTCATCAGTAGCCAAAGTGAATAAAAATTCCTCTTCCTTAAGGAGCTTTTGTACAGGGAGGAGAGACAAACAAATGATTAATGTTATCTAGTATTTTAGAAGATGACAAGTGCTATGGGGAACAAAGTCTTTCCAACCAAACAGCAGCATACTAATCACATACTTTGATACTCTATTCACTTAGTAATTTCTTGAAGATTATTCCACATATGCTACTACATGCATCCCAGTTCTCTGACTTATTAGTTGCATGACTAGTAATGTGGAAGGAGCAAGGTAAGTAGTGCTAGGATGGCAGGGCATCATGGGGATGATGATATCTAAACAAATACTTGATAGGGTTACCCATGCAGACACGCAGACAAAGCACACCCCAAGCTCAGTGTTCTGGCCAGCATTCTTACAGCCATAATCTAAAGATCTGACCATGTAACTTAAAGGAAAGAATATTTATTTTCTTATGGTTTGGGCTTCATCCATGTGAGTCTGGGGACCGAGGATCTCAGAGCATGGCAGCGGGAGGAGGAGGGGGAAAGGAAGGGAAGAGAAGAGAAGAGGGAGAGAGAGCGTGCACACACATGGGTTGTGCTCCTCACATCATGGAGGCTGAAAACAAGAGAGAGGGAGCAGGGGCAAGAGGAACCATGTATAATCCCCAAGGCCGCACTCCTCCAGCCATACATACCCGACCAGCCAATGCCACTATCCAGATAAATCCATTAAGATGGATTTATTCACTGCTGGGATTACAGCTCTCAAGACTCAATTACATCAACTCTAAACATTAATAAATGAGCTCTTTGGGGGACATTTCATATCTAACTGTAACACTCAGGGAAAGGCAGGAACATTTGGTGTGAACAAGGACAGGTAAAGATGCCGTGTGGTTGGGAGAGTGACCCAGGAAGAGAGTTGTTGAAGCTGAGGCCAGAATGGTAATGGGGCACGGGCGATGGCAGATCATGGAAGGCATTTGTAAGGAGTTTTCCTGTTAGTGAAATGGGGAAACTATTGCAGTATTTGGAGAAAGGGAGTGACCAGAACTGACTTGTTCTTTAAAAGAATTGGCTGTGATCAGTCAAGGTCCTCCCAGGAGCACATGCCAAGATGGGCTTTAGTGTGCAAGGATTTCACCAGGGGAAATGCTCCTGTGAGAGAAGGGGGAGGGAGCCCAGGAATGCGGGGCTATACCGGTGTCACTCTGGTGAAGGGAAGAGGGAGAGAAGATCAGGTGGAAGTGTTCTAGCAAAGCCTGGGAGAGTCCTTCAGGAGAAATCACTGACAAGAGTAGGCCTACCGCAGTTTACCAGTGTGTGTGTGTGTGTGTGTGTGTGTGTGTGTGTTGTTTTTGGTTTTTTGTTTTTGTTATTTTGGTATTGAGAATTGAATCCAAGGGCATTCTGTCTCCAAGTTGCACACTAGCCCCTATTGATTGATTGATTGATTGTACTGGGGATTGAACCCAGGAGCATTCTGCTCTGGGCTACATCCCCAGCCCTATTTAATTTTTTTATTTTGAAACAGGGTCTCACTAAGTTGCAGAGGACCTCACTAAGTTGCTGAGGCTGGCCATGAACCTTGATCTTCCTGTCTTAGCCTCCCAAGTACTAGGATTACGGGTGTGCACCACCATGCCTGGCTTTTTTTTTTTTTTTTTTTGAAACAGGGTCGTGCTAAGTTGTTGAGACTGGTCTCAAACCTGTGATTCTCCTATCTCAGCCTCCTAGGTACTGTGGATTACAGGCATGCACTTGTAATCCACAGGTATATATATGCACCACACCTGGCTTCATATATATTTTATAAAGAGCTAAAGGAGAGGAGTTCAAAGGTTTCCAACACAAAGAAATGATAAATGTTTTTAGGTGGTGGATATGCTACTTACCCTCATTTTATTATTATACATTATATACATATATAAAATTACCACACTGTGCCTCATAAATATGGATAATACTTATGTGTCATTTTTTAAAAGTCTCTTGACAAAGGAATTCCCTATCTCCTAGGAACAGGTGTGCCTCAGTGCCCCTGCTGTCCTGGAGATTGGCAGGGAGAGTGTGGAAGGTTGAAGATGGGTTTCAAAGCCCAGCAGCTGAAGCTCTCTGTCATTTACGCTCCCTGGAGTAGGAGAGAGGTCTCAGGGTTCACTCTCACACCCTCCCCAGGAAGCAATCGCTGTGCCCTAAACCAGATATGTGTGGCTCGGAAGAGTGCGGACGCCCTGCGGCAATGATGAATGGCTGACTTGGCTGATTGGCTGATCATGGATAACATTTGAAAGTCGATCCAGATTTCCTGGTGGAGTCAGTACCAGGCTATGAGATAAAAGGAGTGTTAGGGATGACTCCCAGGTTTGGGGAGCAGCTGGAAGGGCAATGCTGCCATAAACCGAGATAGGAAAGTCTATTGTGTTTTTTCCTTTATATTGTAAAATCAGCTTTCCAGCAAAACACTTGAGGTGATAACTTCAAAGGAGAATGTGTTTGTTTCGCTCACAGTTCCAGAGGCTTCAGTCCATGGTCAGCGGCTCCATCACCTTTGGGCCTGTGGTGAGGTCTAGTATCACGGTGGGGAGCAAAGCTGATTGCTATGGTGGCTAGGAAGCAAAGAGAGAGAGAAGGGGCCAGGGTCCCAATGTCCCCTTCAAGTCACGCTTCCAGTGACCTAGCCTCCTCCAAAGAGGCCCTACCTCCTAAAGGTTCCTCCACCTCCCAACAGCACCTCAGGCTGGGGTTGTGCCTTGAACACATGAACTTTTCGGAGACACTTTAGATCCAAACTATAGCAGAAAGGTATGACCATCAAAACCAGAAATGTTCATATACGCACTAGCTAAATCTCTCACTTACTCTATCCTAGCATGCTTCTACTCTCTTGGGGACAGGGTGGTCCTCGGATTCCCATGATTTAAGAGTCCATAGCTTTTCTCAGTCAGGAATTTTTCCATGCCAGAATCACTCCTGCTATTCAAACCCATCTCCATTTTGTTTCCAGCATCCTTTGTCAAAGGGATTATCCTTTAGGCAGATTTAATTTCACTCCCACTTTTGAGTGAATCCTGACGACACCAGAGTGATATTTTCCCTTTACTTTCCATTTCATCTTTTCTTCCCTCTATCCCAGAGTGCCAGTTTAGAGATGGAAGTTGCTGTAGGGAAAGAAAGCAATCTCAGAGTCACTTTGCTATTTTATGTTACTGCCACCAAACCCCAAGATCAGTGGGGGTAGTTGAGTTTTATTGCAAGTATTAAAACTTCCCAGTGATAGTTTCATTGATTTGTTATAAAAACTTTAAAATTCAGAGCCTATGCTAATTTTGTCTTAAAGATAGAAGGGAGAGAGAATTCTTTCTGCAGCCCAGTGGGTTCTTGGCTAACAACCCCAAGAACCCCAAAGAAGAATGGCTGGTCATTTTATTGGCACACAGTAAGCACCAGGCTGTATTCTTGGCTGATTTTTCCCTTCATGCCCTTCAAGTGTTGACTAGTATGTTTATCCTGCTCTCCACAGATATTAAAGGACCCTATAAACTTAATGTCCCAATAAACTTAATGAGAAATCAAAAGATGCTTAGAACCAAAGAAAGCAAGTAGAGAAAATTGGGAGTGACTGATAGACTTCTGTTCATTTTCTTGTCTTTTTATTTAAACAACAAAAAAGTTGAGGTAGACAAAGATTCAGTTCACAGTCATACTTCCAGGGGCCAGCCCAACCATCTATAAGCTAATTTATTTTCAGTATCTGATGATGAATACATTGTGAGTTTATGGTTATTAATTATTTTCATTACAGATGCCAAATAACTTCATACACAAAATTTTTAAAGTAATATAATAGAGAAAATTGAACCAGCTCTTTTCTGCTTTGAAGTCTGCCTCAGTGCAAAATTTGCAATTAGTCTTGTCACAAGAGATTAGACTTTCCCAATGTGCTTGAAACTTGCTCATCATACAAAATTTGAACATTTTAGAAAATGGGAATGTTAACCACACATGTGAGAAACACTTCAGTGGAAACTACTGTGAAGCTTTTGGTGTGCTTCTTTCCAATCTTATTCCTGGGCACAGAATTTTTGCTTTGCTCTGCCTCGCATATAATGAACACATAAAATTCAAAATAGAATATTGTGTAAAAATTGCCAATAGCATCAATCAAAAAATAATTGTTTTAGAAATTCCAAAGTAACCAAAATCTACCTTTCCTAGACACAGAAGCGGGTCCTTTCCAGCCTTCCTTTGTCTTACACAGAAATCGGGCCTTATAAGCATATATCTGGGGTGTAAACCCTGTGTCTTTCTGCAGATGTTAAGGGAAGCCAAGGAGAAGGAGAAGCAGAGACTGGCGCAGCAGCTCACGGCGGAGAGAACAGCGCACTACGGGATGCTGTTTGATGAATATCAAGGTCTGTCACACCTGGAAGCCCTGGAAATTTTGTCCAATGAAAGCGAGAGCAAGGTACATCTGCACTGGTCATCTGAAACACCGTGTTTAGTAATGTGTTTTCTTAAACATGAAAAAAAAAAAAACTGGGGAAAGCCATAAAAATATCTCATTTTTAGAGCCTCATTATCATTGTGCTTGAGTTACAAATGCTGAACAGCCTGATGACCCATCCAGCTCCATATAATTTCCTCTCTGCCCTGTGCCAGGCTATTATCTGGCCCCAAGAGAGCTGGCACAGTAAGAGGCACCACTCCCTCCTGGTCATGGGAAAGGCCCTTCTAAAATTCAGCTGTCAGCCTCCTGGCCTTCTGCCTCCCTTTGGTGACATCATACCCAGATGAGAGATCTTTTACCAGCATATATCTTCATTCCTCCCAAATGAAAGCAAAACAGCTGATGTTTCTTTTAGACTATGGGTTTTAATACATTTTGTTTTCTGGGTTTTATTTTATTTTTTTCTGCTATCTTGTTAGACTATCTGGATCATAAAGGGCAGAATTATCCTAGTGAGAATTTAAGCTCTATTTGGGAATGCTCCCGTGCAGAAACCTGGGAACCCAGCCTACTGGATGATTCTGCACATTCATACTCCCCTGTGACCCAGGAAAGCAAAACATGAACAGTAGAAAGCAGCAGGGTTTGGTGACTTTTTTTCTTAAAGGATCTACAGTGTGTGTGTGTGTGTGTGTGTATGTGTATGTGTGTGTATTTAGCAAGCACTTACATGGCACTTATATAGTCACTATTCTAAATACTTTAAAACTGTTAGCTCATTTACTTGTACACATGGCTTTTTTTTTTTTTTTTTTTTTTTTTTTTTTTTTTTTTTTTTTTTTTTTTTTTTTTTTTTTTTTTTTTTTTTTTTTTTTTTTTTTTTTTTTTTTTTTTTTTTTTTTTTTTTTTTTTTTTTTTTTTGCGGTACTGGGGATTGAACTCAGGGGCATTCTACCTCCGAGCCTATTTTTTTTATTCTTTATTTTGAAACCGAGTCTCACTAAGTTGTGGAGTGCCTCACTAGGTAGCTGAGGCTGGCCGCGAACCCGGATCCTCCGGTTTCAGCCTCCCGAATGCTGGGATTACAAGCGTGCGCCACCACGCCCGGCTACACATGGCTTTTGTGTGAGCGTGTCAGTCTGACTGTCCTCTGGGGTGGTTTTCCAGGGGAGTACGCTCTAGACCTGCTGCGAGAGGGGTCATGGGCCATCCTGGTGACATTCTGCAGGGAAAGGCAGGACCTCAGACAGGAAGCTGAACTTAGAAGTGAGCCTCAGAATGGGAAAGTAATTTTGACCCTCCCTAGGCCTTGTCCTCTCATGTTTGGGTTTCAGGGAGCCTGAGCCCATTCTTGGTGTCTAGCTAATCAGGGCAAGGCCCTCTCTGTCACATACCAGACAACCAAGAAGCAAACAGAATGGGGCACCCCCCTGCCTGGGGTTATCAGACTCCATGTTACTATCTATGTTTATATCCTTTTTTGTTATTCATGAGCTTTAGTGAAAGTCTTGTGGTTAAATCTGTTCAAGGGTAATTTTCCAAAGTCAGGCAAAACCACAAATCTTGACTCTCATGCTGATATAAAAGGAGCATATATTAAAGGATTTTTTATCTCATTAATTAAATGAGGTAACCAGGCAGATGTTATCATCCATTCAAGGGGAAAACCAGAGAAACCCATGCATATGGAGTGCAGGAATGTTGGAATGAATGTGCCGATAGACACAGACCTGCTTTTTCCACAGCAGGGGAGGTCGGCCCTCCACTGGCAGAATTCAGTCACATCTATAGAGAAGAATGACTTCGCATAGCCATCAGCTATCCACATGTTGCCCAGTTGTAAAATTGCTCCACAGATCCAGAATCTGATAATCCAGTAAAGTGTGCTCTAAAAACGATCCAATTTTCTATGGAAGCACATTTTTTTTTTCCTGCAAAAGCTGGGCAAGGAATCAGACTTTCTGTGATTATATATCACACTATACCTGTATAATTTTGAATCCTTCTTACTTCATTCTTTTTTACCTGTGAAATGAGATGGGAACAGTAATAAAACCTACCTCATAGGATTATTAAAAGAATTTAAGCCGGGCGTGGTGGCGCACGCTTGTAATCCCAGCATTCGGGAGGCTGAGACCGGAGGATCCGGGTTCGCGGCCAGTCTCAGCTACCTCAGTGAGGTACTCCGCAACTTAGTGAGACTCGGTTTCAAAATACAGAATAAAAAAAATAGGCCTGGGGGTATAGCTCAGAGGTAGAATGCCCCTGAGTTCAATCCCCAGTACCACAAAAAAAAAAAAAAAAAAGAATTTAATGAGGTGTTCCATGTGAAACTAGTAACCAGCACATAAAAGCATTAAATATTAGTTGCTGTTTTATACATACATATGTATATGTGGGTATAATGTTGATATTTTATTTTATATGTATTCTTATGTTGCATGTATTTGTTACTGTTCTTAAAATATTACAAGGGAAGCATATCCCCTAACCCCCCTACCCCCCCACCCAACGTGAAAGCATTAAAAGCTATCGTGGTAGTAGAAAGAAATTCCATTCTGGCTGGTTCCATCACAGGTCTCAGCTGTGAAACAGCCCCAGGCCTCTAGAAAAGAGCCCCAAAGGACTTATGTTGCTGGGAAGGAGGTTCAGTCCGTGGAGGGTGTATTAGCCAGCTTTCCATTACTCTAACAAATGCCTGAGATAATCAACTACAAAGGAAAATAAGCTCATTTGGCTCATGGTTTCAGAGGTTCTGGTCCATGATCACTTGGCCCTGTTGCTCTGGGGCCTGTGGTGAGGCAGAACATGGCAAGGGTATATGGTGGTGCAAAGCCACTCACCTCATGGCCAAGGAGCAAAAGAAAGAAAGAAGCAGCAGCAGCCAGGGTCTCACAGTCCCCTTCAGGGGCAGGTCTCCAGTGACCTAAAGACCTCCCACTTGGTCCCACCTCTTAAAGGTTCCATTACCTCCCGGTAGTACCAAGCTGGAGACCAATCTTTTAACATATGGGCCTTTGAGGGACAAACCAGATCCAAACTATAGCACAGGACTACATCTTCTCTGTTTGCATACTTCTTTTACAAGCTCTACTTTCTCTCTCTAGCCTAGAATTGTCTGTGGTATTCACAGTAAGCAATGCAGAATTTTTATTTATCTTTTATTTTTTTATTTAGTAATAATAGTTACTGGATGCTATAATCAACAGTCCTAAAAATATATGAGAGAAAACCAGTAGAAGTTGTGTTTCATTTCTGTGTCAGTCTGGGGTAGAGGTACTTGGTCTGACAGCTTTCCTGGACTTAGGGTTTTAAGAACCAAGCTCAGTTCATGTTGTGGCTTGGCTAGACCCATCCTAAAGAATACAAATGGCCTCCAGCAAGAATGCAAATGGCAACCCAGACTTGGGGATGCCAGATTTAGCAAATAAAAATACAGGATGACTATTTTAGAGATCTGTTTTATAGCCTGGTGACCATAGTTAATAATAACGTGTGTATATTTCTAATTTGCTAAGAGTAGATTTTAAATGTCCTCACCACAAAAATGTTAAGTATGTGAGGTGATAGACATACTCATTAGCATGATATAATCATTCCACAGTGTGTCCATATATAAAAACAACACATTATGGTGCATATAAATATAGGCAATTATTGGCCATTTCGAATCAAATTCAATTTTTAACATAAATAGGAAAGGGGCTGGGGGATGTAGCTTAGCAATAGAGTACTTGCCTACAATGTGCATAAGATTCTGGGTTTGATTCCCCAGAGCCACAAAAATAAATCAGTAATAAATAAATAGGAAACAAAAACTACAGGATGACTACTTAAAATTTAACTTTTATAAACAATGCATACTTTTTTAGTATAAATATGTCCTGTGAAATGTTTGGGACACACACATAAGAAATTATTCACTGTTTATCTGAAATTCAAATTTAGCTAAGCAGTGTATTTTATCTGGCAGCCTTATACATGCCAAATATTTGAAAGTTAAAGAACTTTTGAAACAAACCATTAAGGAAAATAAATTTTGTCCTTCTCCCTTGGCAAATACATTTTCATCACGACCTGGAAGGCCAGGTTCCTATTTAGAATTCTCAGACTCCTCAGATTTCCGTAGCACCCTCCAGCCTGGCCCCTCCTGGTGTCCCCAGCTGTTTCTCACCTCATGCTGGCAGGTCTGCTCAGGCGAGTGAGGGGCTCATTCAGGCTCCACCCATACCCCCTGCAAGCACCCACCTCTTAGCTGTTCCCTTGGCCCGAGGTACACACTGGCTTCACGGTAAGGAGCACAGCCTCAGCAAAAGGCCCCTACCAGCAGTGGAAAGAAACCTTTGATTACCTGGAGAATGTTCTAGAAGGGTAAATGTGCCCTCTCCTGGGCATATCCCATGGTCCCTGTGGACTCTCCTGTGTCCAAGTCTAAAGGTGAGTGGATGCCACCATCCTCTAGGGACTTACTATCTTCTGAGTGGAATTAGTGTAAGGAGAGAGGAGGGAGAGTACAGGGACACCCCCCTACCCCATTTTTGAAAGCCTTCGCCAGGAAATGATGCGCTTCATCTACAATGATATTCTATTGACTGAAACTCAGACAGGGTGATAGAAGTATGAGCAATTATTATTATCACTGTTCAACTAGATTGATTCTAGGACAGCCACAGGCATGATAATGTGATGTGTCATAAATGTGAAAAACTATTTTTGTTGCCATTATACTGGATGTTTAAAATAGTAAACAAAAATATTTAAAATGGCACCACACGCCTCTTCCCAAAGAAAAGATTTGTATGCACACTGTCTATCCCGTGTCCCGGTCAACACTTAGCACCAAATACATGGTCAGCATGCCGCTAATATTTGTTGAGGAGTGCATGGTTATTTATTATTTGTTATTGGACTTGTGTGAAGATTCATTGCACATTGCTGTGGCATAACAGAGTGAACCAGGAGGAAGAGACGT
Source organism: Graphiurus murinus (assembly GCA_004027655.1). Classification (NCBI taxonomy): domain Eukaryota; kingdom Metazoa; phylum Chordata; class Mammalia; order Rodentia; family Gliridae; genus Graphiurus; species Graphiurus murinus. Next base: position 19,456 of record PVLC010030063.1, read on the forward strand.
GTGAGCACTGAATGAGGACTCTGAGAAGGTCAGGGGGAGAAAGATTGGCTGGGAGCCACATGCAGGGTGCATTTGCTTCCACCTGCCAAACTCCCGCTAATGGGTTTTGTGTTGATGACTTCCTGCTGAGCTTCCTCCCAGAGCCTCAGGGCGGGTTACATTGCTCTGTAGTGATGTGCACTACCTGTTTAGGAAAATGGAGTCCTGGCATCCTGTATGCCCTAACACACACACACACACACACACACACACACACACACACACACACACACACTCTCTCTCTCTCTCTCTCTCTCTCTC
>PVLC010030064.1:0-21075 GCA_004027655.1 Graphiurus murinus
ATTTTTTTCTTATCTTGCAGATACATCTATGCCAGTTGTGCTATTTTAATTTTTTTTTAACCAGGCACAGTGGCACACACCTGTAATCCCAGCACTTGGAAAGCTGAGACAGGAGGATCACATGTTCAGTAAATTAGGGAGATCCTCAGCAACTTAGGAAGATCCTGTTTCAAGATTAAAAAAATAAAAAATAAAAAGGGCCGAGGGGGCAGCTTTGAGATGGAATGCCCCAGGGTTCAAATCCCAGTACCTATTTAAAATAATAATAATAATAATAATAATAATAATAATAATAATAATAACAACAACAACAACAACCTGGCCCAAGAAGTCCAACCAACTAGAACTGGATGATCCACGGATTTCTTATTTGAGTCTGCTCTTCTCCTTTCCAATAAGCCAGTGCATTATCTATGTCAGTCATTAATTACAACATTCTTACCATGAGCTCAGTCTCCACTTTTCTTTTTTCATCCAAATCCTAGTGCCCAGTCTCCACTCCAGCTGCCATGACTTCCAGGAACCAGAAAAGGGGATCCCCTTTCTCCCCACAGGAACCTCTCCCCCCTTCCAGGTCGGCCCCTCCTCCGTCCCTCTACCCTCAAGTGAAGACTGGCCTCATTCACAAGCCTTCCCGGATCTGCCCCACCCTGTTCCCGGCAGTGTAATCTAAGCGATTATAACCTGATAGCATTAATGGGAAAAATGGGGCCGACTGGCTTGTATCAGTGAGTGCTGACTGTATTAAATGCATGCTTCTCTTGCCTTTTCAACAGCTATGCCTTTCTCTGCATGATACTGTGCAACTACCTCCAAAAATCTACCAAGACAGACAGCAGGGAGGACTGGAAGTGGCTGTGAAATTAAGAGATTTGCCCAAGGTCCAAAAGTTGGTTTCGTTGGTAAGAGCTGGCTCCCAGTCTCTGGTCTCTTTCTTATTGGGTTTGGTGCCACCGGGTCCTCCTGCCAGTTTCTGCTCATTTAATGCACCAGCTTAACCCCTACTGGGTGCGTTCAGAATCTAACCAGGTGGCATTTGGCTTCTGGATAACGGGCAGTCTCAGAAATTGGCTATGAGCGGCAAGTTTCCTAGAAATAGTATTTTGCCCAGAACTGATCAAAATCCTCTGAGCTAGCCCTTTCCTAAGGCAGGTCCTTGTCTGGACCCTGGAAGTCACTCTACACTGTGGCTGCAACGTCTGCCTTGGACAGGATAGGACTCCAATGTCTACTGATTCCAGAGAACCCGCACCTTCATTTCACAGCAGGAGGCGCCAGTGAGCGTCCCAGCAGATATGTCCGATTCCCTAAAATGTTACCACTTGCCCCGAACATGAATTTTACTTTAGTTATTTCTTTTTTTATTTTTATCTTTATTTTTTTGCATTTCATTATTTATTTAGATGTTTAAGCTCTCCCACTAAGTTTTACAAGCTGGTGAACACTGACAAATTATTTCTCCCACAAAACTATAACCACACATTCCCAGACAGTATAAATATATGGTGGAACTAACAGTAATACACATCACCATTTTATCAATTACATAATAAAACAAATTATCAAGTATCCAAATATTAAGTTACACAGCTGAAAAGGCATATAAAATATTAGATGTCTGCTCAAATCATTAGCAGAAACCCACTTCTTTTTTTTTTGCAAGAGAGGTTGGGAAGAGAAGAAAAAAAAAATCACACTTCAAACAAAAGTAAGTTGGTAAACAACTGATAAGTATGGAAAAATTACAAGAATTTCAGAAATTTTGATTAAGAATTGTTTTAGCTACAATAACAAAACATCTCTACTTTTAAAAAATATTTACTAAATTAAAGAGCATATTCTACATGTTCTGCACGAGACAAAGGCAACATTTTACTAAAAATATTTAATAGCTCCCTCCCATTCTTTTTTCAGGCCCTCCCCGTTAAGTTGCACCCCAGAGTGCAAACATTAAATTAACTGTAAGGCTTTTTTTTCCCTCTGAAAACATTAAAGACATGTGCTTCTGTAATAATGTAGATTTTCAAAATGGATGTTTCCCATAACAGCACAAAATAAGACTTATAGAAGGACATAAATAATCACAAGACGTTGTAAAATTAAAAAGAAAGAAAGAAAACCAAAACCAAAACCAAAACCCAATGGTTAAGCAAACCTGATGTATACTGGTGTGAATGTGGGAGACGGAAACATAAAGTGAGCAGGCAAATAACTACATAGGCCCTACCATGTTTGAAATGATGGAAGAAATAAATCACATAAGGTCTAGAGTGTTCTTAAGTTCATGGAATTTTGGTTCTGTATAATACTAAAAATATACAAGTATTGTGCTGGGTATTTTGGCACCTAATCTCTCTAAATTTCTTTTATATTAAGATTCTGGCATGGAAATAGATTTAAAGATATAACTCAATACTGCATGATTTCAGGAAAGGTCAATTGGTACAAATGATAAGCACATTTTGAATGCTGAACAGCAAGAATCTTTTGCTAAGTCTCCAAATTGATCGTACTTACTTTAGTTATTTCAGTGTGATAAAATTCATTTACATTGCAAAATGCTAATCAGAGGAAATGGCCTTCAGAGACCAGCTTTAATGACAAACTGAGTCTGTATGTCACCGGGCCGCGAATTTCCCTCGGTTCTTGTCTCCCCAAAAGAAAATTTTCATTCGGGGAACAGAGATAGGGTGAGTAAGAAGGGCTTTATTGGGTGCGCTCATCAGGAGGGTCACAGAGGGGGCAGGCCCGGGAGCGGAAGGAGAAAAAAGGGAGGAGCCTGCCACACAGTGAGCTTTTACACTGCCCAGAAACCCCACCCCTTCTCATGCATAGTAAGTTAGGGCGGTTACTGCTTAGCGCGACTGCGCTAGATTCTTCAGGTTGGAATTTCCCGCTGGGGTCTAAAGCTGCACTGCAGTGGGCTGGAAGCCTCCGACCACAGCTGGGTGGGGCGGTCTCCATAACCCTTCTCAGGAAGGCTCCTTCCTCCCTGACCCGGTCTCTTTCCCTGCCCTGCTGCTCATCTCTGGCTAACGACCTAAGACATCCTTAAAATGCGACACCTCAAAAATGCCAGGCGATTGTGTCTCCCCTCAGTGCAGGTGAGGGGCTGGAAGCTCAGCCACCGCCTCGCAGGACAGGGAAGCTCTAGAACCCCGAGGGCCCAGCGGTGCGGTGCTCATTACCCTCCTCATTCAGAGCAGGGCTGACTCTATAAAGTCTCTTTAACGTGCACCCAATCCGCCTCAAATCTCCCGGAGCCAAATACCCAAGGGAAATCCTCACACGCTCACAGACTACTTAGCATTGCATCATTCCTTCCTGGGAGGGAAAACACCATCCAGCTGTACCACACCCGAACATGTATCTGAAGGAAATGAAGTCAGAATACAAAAGAAATATCCGCACACCCATAGCATTGCAGCACAAGTCCTGATAGCCAAGACGTGGAATTAGCCCAGGTGCCCTTCAACAGAGGAGTAAAGAAAATATGGCATATATACACAATGGAGTATTACTCAGCCATAAAGAAGAATGAAATCACGTCATCTGCAGGAAAATGGGAGGAACTGGAGGTTATCACGTTAAGTGAAATAAGCCACATGTTTTCTCTCATATGTGATCAACACACGACATATGCATGTATGTAAATGTCACAGTGAGACCCACTAGTCTGTACAATTAACGTGTGTTAATAATACTAACAACAGAAAATTTCCTTCTCTCTTTTCTTCTCTCTATGCTAATACTCAAATCTCCTCCTACCTTTCAGATGAAAAAACTGGAAATTTGATTACTTTACAAACAAACAAAGAAAAGAGGATGTGACTTGTACTCCCGTTCCTAGCAGAGCCTCACAGTGGTGCACGTGACCTTGGGTGGACGCAGCCTCCCAGATGTGGACGACTCGGGGGCTCTGGACTGCGCCACAGCTGGGGGCCCGTACACCTAACACTTCACAGCAGAGGATCAAATGCGGAGGCCAGGAGCTTGGGGTAGCCCTCAAGGTGCTCACTGGCCTGAGGGCCAGGCATAGCCAGGGAAGGCATGGATGGGGCTGGAGCCCAAACGGCTTTTCCTAGAGAGGAAGGGGAGCTGGTACTTGAGTGGGGAGCTGGTGAGGCTTGGAGCGAGGCCAGGCCCTGCCCGGAAGCTCAGGACCAGGCGGAGGGCGTGGCCTCTGAGTTTCCCGGTGGGCCACGCCCCTCCACCTGTTTCCCGGGCCCCAGCCCTTGTACCCGCCTTTCCTTTGCCAGGCTGCCCTTCAAGGCTGGCTCACGAGTCACTGTTCTGGGAAGCCCTGCTGACCCCTCCCAGTGTCAAGGTGCCCCCTGCCTGGCGTCCATGCCGTGACATCAGGATGACTCTCGGGCCAGGAGCTCCAGGCAGGGAGCCCCTTTGGCAGAAGCCGGTGCCTCCTGCTGCGCCTGGAGGCAGCGTTCAAGACCCAGGCTGCAGGGTGTAGACCCGGGAGGAGGCAGAGCTGGTGGTTTCTTGATGTCTGCACCGTGCTCCCTGGTAGAGAACCATAGGACTTAGAGGCACTTGGAGCTGAAGTGGCGCCTGGCGGAGACCTGTCACCTGTGGGCTTGCGCACTTGCATTCTCTCAGCCCTGCCACCAAGAGCTCCATGGCCACCGTGGAGTGTCCGAGGCCAAGGGACAGGAGGGTCCTGCAAGAGGGAAAGCGTGGCCTGGGGTCTCAGGGTCCTCGCTGGCTGGGGAGGGTGCTCCCACAGACGCTGCTGCGTGGGGTAAGGCCCAGGTGAGCTAAGAAGGACTCTGCTTGCCTGGCACCAGTGGGAATCGGGGTGCAGCTCAGTGGGGACTGCAGAGGGGGGTGAGGGGGGCCTCTCTGCAGGAGAGGGTTGGACACACAATGAGGGATTGCTTGTGGGGGATGGAGGTCCATCAGAGCAGCAGATGGGTTCAGCCTAATGGGAGCCAGGCTCCTCCACTGTCGGGAGGGAATAGAGATAGGGAAAATGCAAAACCAGAAGAGACGCTGTAGTGTTAAGTTGAAAGAGGAGGCTTCAGTGTGGATTCGTGGTTGCCAATACGTGTGATAAATAAATACTCGAATGTGCAGATGTTTTTGGATGTATGTGCGTGCACATGTGTGTGTTTGTATATGTACATATATAAGCATATTCACTGGGCGTAGTGATGCATGCTTATAATCCCAGTACTTGGGAGGCTGAGACAGGAGGATTGCAGGTTCGAAGCTAGCCTCAGCTACTTAGTGAGGCCCTCTGCAACTTAGTGAGAGCCTGTTTCAAAATAAAGAATAAAAAATAGGCGTGGGGGTGTAGCTCGGAGGTAGAATGACCCTGGGTTCAATCCCCAGTACTGAAAAAAAAAAAAAAAAAACCAAAAACGTATATTCCGTCATTCCATAGACTTTGCGGCCTGAAAGCAGAAACCCACAAGTAGCTAGGGGTACACCTGGCCCCCAGCTCTGGGCTTCTAAATGCCATTCCCTGCTAAAGGAAACCAAGGATCCTCAGAGAAATGGCTGATTCCAAGTCTGGGACAGGAAAGTATAGGATAGGTGTATTAGCCAGCTTTGCATTTCTACAACCAAACGCCAGAGGCAGCTAATGCTATAAAGAGGAAAGGTTTATTTAGTACACAGGTGTGGAGATTCAGGACACGGCACCTGCATCGTATCAGTTATGGTGGAGCCTTCCCAGCTGCTGTCACTTTGTAGCCAAAGTGCAGGTGTGTGAAATAGCTGGAGCTGCCAACTAGGAAGCCAGAGAGGGGGAGACTGAGCCCCACAACCCTTTGAGGACACGCCACCAAAGACCTAGGGACCCCAGGACCTCCTACTAGGTCCTACCTCACAAGGTGCCACCATCTCCCCGTATCACCAGCCTGGAACCCACTCTTTCATCACAATGGGCCTTTTGAGGACACAATTAAGGAATTCAGCTATGTTCAAGCCATAGTAAAAGCCCGGAACATCTTGTATCTAAGAGAGGACGAGGGGCTGGGGTGTGCTCAGTGGGGGAGTGCGTGCCTCGCATGCCCTGGGTTCAATCACCAGCACCAAATAATAATAATTTTATTAAAAACGAAACAAGAAAGTGTTCAAGTCATGAGGGGGGATGTGTCAAAAAAGCACAGATAGGAGATACTTTGAGCACCAAAATAATGATAGCAACAGATAAAAACTCATTAAATGAAGAAGGAAACCGAGTTTGTAGTGATGGAAATAAATGAGTAAATTGAAAGTTTGGTAAGGAACAGGATACTTACGTAGTACCAAAGTATTTCCTTATGAACTATTTGTTAATTACAAAGGGGGAAGAATAATTGTGTAGTAAAAAAGAAAAGGAGACACCACCTTAATTAAACAATCAAAGTGACTATTACCAGTAACTGAAACAAAGTGTGCACCAAGAACAGGATGTAACGAGAAAAGTGCAGCATCATTTCTGTAGCATCCCTGCCCAAGGTGCCAGCCTGTTTGTAGGAACCAAGATACTTGAGTATTCAGAGGTGATGGGGCATCAGGTTGACAACTTAATCTCAAATAGATCGGGAATTTAAAAAGAAAAAAAACTCTCAGATATTTTGTATTGTATTGGCAACTCTTGTGTAAGTTTAAGATTGTTTCAAATTTAAAAAGATGTGAAAGGCAGACCTGTGTGTATAGCAGCACAATTCACAATAGCCAAATTATGAACCAGCCTGGCTGTCCATCAACAGACGAATGGATTACAAAATTACGGGATATACACACGGTGGAATTCTACTCAGCCATACAGAAGAACAAAGTTGTGTCATTTGCAGGAAAATAGATGGACCTGGAAAACACTGAGATTAGCCAGTCACAGAAAGTGAAGGATCACTTGTTGTCTCTCCTATGCGGAAGCTAGGGAGTACTCGGGATACAAGAGGAACTTCAGATGACGGAGGAGAAACCCCAGTGAAGTGATGGAGGGGGAGCATGGTGTTAGGGGAGAGGGAGAATTAATGAAGGAAACACTTCCACTCGTGTTATGTACATATGTGAAATTACCAGAGCCAATCTCTGTATCACCTATGGGAAGGGGGGGAGGTCATCAAATGCTGTGTCATGTATGTCCCTATCATTTTGAACTTCATTATGACATGAGATTATAATGCATCAATAAAAGTATATATGTATAAATATATATGTATATATATGTGTATGTATATATACCGGGCGTGGTTGCGCATGCTTGTAATCCTAGTACTTGGGAGGCTAAGACCGGAGGATCCGGGTGTGCCGCCAGCCTCAGCTACTTAGTGAGGTTCTTTGCAACTTAGTGAGCGCCTCCTGGGCGGGGCCATCATTAGCAGGTGCCTCCAGCTGGCTCAGTAGCCACCACCAGGTGGAGTCAGTGGCCCAGCCTCCCTCAGGGGAACAGGGTCCCTTCAGAGATGGCTCGGATCACAGGCCAAGTGTCCCATTGCCCAACACACTAATGGTGCTATGCAGAGCCTCTGTGTAGATCAGCCCATCAGTCCAGCTTAGCCCAGCACACCCATTGCTGAGTGTACACCAAAGGAAGCGAGGTCAGCATCTGGAAGAGGAATCTGGCTTCCGTGTTCACCCAGCAGGACTCACGTTGACGTGGAAGCAAAACTAAGTGTCCACCAAGGGATGAATGGAGAAAGAGGATGTGGTGCACATACGTGCACACACACAATGGGATATTACATATATAAAATAAAATATTACATGGGTATACTGGAATATTCCATGTGCATAATGGAATATTTCATATATATAATGCAATACTACTCAGCCTTTAAAAAAGGAGGAGATCTTGCCATTTGCAACAACATGAATGAACTCAGAGGACAGAAAGAAAAAGATTGCATGGTCTCACTTACACATGGAATCTAAAACTGTCGAACTCAGAGAAGCAGAGAGTGGGAAGGTGTTTGCCTGGGACTGAGGCAGGGGTGGGTGAGAGGTTGATATGAAGGTACCAAATTTGAGTGATTCAAGATGTATAGGTCCTAAAGGTCTAATATACAGCAGGTGACTATAGTTAATAACACTGCAATGTATATTTGAAATTGGCTGAAAGAGTAGCTCTTAAGTGGTCTCACAAAAAAAAGCAAAGAAAGTAACTCTGTGAGGTGATGGATTGTTAATTGCTTGATGGTGGCAATCACTTCACATTGTGTGTATCAGCACACTCTACACTTTAAGTGTATACAATTTTATTTGTTAATTATACCTAAAAAATGCTGGGAAATTTTAAACATTTAAGAAACAAGCAAGAGACAGTCTTCATGGGGCCAGAATGGACAGAAAATGCACCTTGAATGTTTTCTCTATTCTTCTGCTAGAGGTTCATTCAGTTATTCACTCAGCTGGCTCCTGAGAATTGCACCCAGATGAGTATGACACAGCCCAGCCCTTGGCGAGTTCCTGGTCAGCAAGAGATGAACTTACAGCAGGCACTAGGTCATCCAGTAACAACCCACTTGTAGGCGAACACGAGACCTGGCCCACACTCTGTGGCCTCCTGACTCATGAGGAATAGTGGCCTTTTCACTATATGCTGGCCACACCTTCTAGAAAAACAAAACATTTAAAAGTACAGACTGTGGCTAGAAAATAATCCAATCTAACAGACCCCCGTGCAGATCCAAATCATGGGCCTGGATCCTCTGAGATCAGGTCTTGATCGCCTAGGAAACAAGTCTCTACAGTTTAAAATTTATAAGCAGCAAGGATGGAAGACTGGTTGTGGCTGAAAATCATGCTCTGGGCTTCCTTCTAGCCCTGCCTGCTTTAAACCACGCCCTAAACCAACCCCTTCTCCCAGAAAGTCTTCCTGATCAATCCTGCCCTGCAGAACCTCGCCCAGAGCTCATGGTGGGTATGCGTAGAGTCGGTGTATGTGTGCCACGGCCAAGGCCACCAACCACCAAGATGATCGCTGTCTTCCTTCCAACCCTCAGGCCAAGGAGAGGTTTAACTAATGCACACTCTTTGGGAGGAATGGTCACAGTTTTGTTTGGTTGTTTTTTAGCCTGGCAGAGTAGAAGATGTGTGTGTGTGTGTATGTGTGTGTGTGTGTGTGTTCTGTAGACTAGCAAAATAAACAGATATTTAATCATCACGTGATTATTTAGTTAGGAACACAAATAATCACAAATACTTATTATAATAATTGCACATTATAGATATGCATTCACATCACAGGATTGTGATAGCAAATGTTGGAGAATCTGAAGTAGACCATATCCACCTGAACCCACCACCCAAACCTGTATTTGTAGAGGATGTTCTGCTTACAAAAAAATCTTCCATTTTACAGCTGAGGAAGAAAGTGCTCAGAATGCCCGAGATGACAGAGACCCCCCAACCCCTATGTCCTGATCTAACTCACTAGATTCCTAACACCTACCATGCTTCTTAGAGCACACACTCCTTTCAGATGATTCTACATGTTCCATACCTAGCTGATGCTTGCCACTCACGGGTGAAAATGACAGAGACTCTGTCACTGCACAAGGAGGCCTGTCCTTGTGTCCTCAAGTTTTCTGATGTCTAAGACCAGGCCTTCCACGTCCTCTGTAACTCTTCGGCACAGAACAAGCCCATTCTGCCTGTGTTGACTAAGTTAATGGGGAGTCCAGTCCCCTGTCACCTTTGACATGAGCTCAGGAGGTTATGCTGCAAAAATAGCGTGGCCCCAGCCGTCTTGGGGATGTGGCCACCCTGAGCTTGGGAGACTTGAGTTAGAGTGCTCACCCCTGAGCCTTACTCTCTGAGGGCTTCCAACCTATCGCAGGAGCAAAGCAGGATCAAGGAAGGGAAAGAATTTCAGGCTGGTGGCAGATGGGAGGAAGACGTGTGCTACCTGTCCCTGATCTCTGGGCTCCTAGCAGCTGCTTTGCAAAGCTGGTCTCAACAGGGGATTTGGATAATAGCTCTGTCTTTCGAAGCAGAAATATAGCAGGTGAGCACGTGCTTTCAGAGTTCATTGAGACATTTTGGGTGGCCTTAGAAATATAAGTTCCCAACTGGGTGTGGTGGTGCACACCTGTAATCCTAGTACTTGGGAGACTGAGACAGGAAAATCAAAGGTTCAGGGACAGTTGCAGCAATGTAGGGAGACTCTCAGCAACCTAGCCAGATCCTGTCTCAAAACAAAAAATAAAAGGAGCTGGGGTATAGCTCAGAGACAGAGTAACACCCTGGGTTCAAGCCTCAGTACCACTTCCCAAACAAAAAGAAGAGAAATACAAGTTCCCACCAGGGCCTGTTCCTGTGGAGCTCCCCGAGTTCCAGCCACTCCCCTGTGCTCCCCCAGGTCATGTGACTCCAGAAACACTGGGAGGCTCCTGTGTCTTGCTGGCTTCTTACAGACACCCTGAGACGTGGTCAGTGCAACAGCAGGGTACGCTGCACGCCGGCAGGCTGTGCACTTGAAGAACAGTTTAGGAAGACGTGGGGCACCTGGGGAGCCTCCCTTTCTGTTCTGCTCTGAAATACAGCATGTCCTTTGAAGACAAAGGCAGGCTCTTGTGAGACCACTGTTACAGGTCACAGAAGGGAATGTTACCATAAGGTACTGGAGGTCCATGCCTTATAATGTGGTCACTAATGCTTCCTTCTCCTCCAGCAACTGACATTCCAAGACCCTCTTTTTCAAGTTCTGGACATGAGAGAGTTAGATCTGGTCTCTCTACAGTCCTACTCACCGTGAAGGAACTGTAGGATTTTCACAACAAATACAACCACATAATGAGGATACAGTAGACATTTGGATATTGGGTTCTCCCTCTCTACGATTCCACATTCCAGGGGGCTTGTCTGGAGTCATTGAACAGAACTATAAATCAGAGAACAGTAAGAGTTCTAAGTGGCCTGTTGACTAAGGAGAGCACATACAAAATGAGCCCCAAACTACGGAAACCAGTAAGCTGGTCAAGAGAAAATATATAGATGTCACTATATTAACCAGTTAAGATGAGTTACAAAATCTAAAGCTGCTAGCCCTTGTTAATAACAACAAAACTAGTAACTTGGACAAATCCTATAAAAAGTGCAGAGGATACACACACACACACACACACACACACACACACTCACACACACACACATACACACACACGGAGAGTCTGTCTTTCTCTCTCTATACACACACACATACCTATCTATATGCTTACATGTGCTGAGTGACAAAACTGAATTGCATAGATTGAAAGGTAAAATATTTCTGAATGAAAAGTTTGAGAAGATTGAAGTATTATGGAAATAATTCTTTTGTTAAACAATTGAGATTTTTTAATTTAATTCTAAAGGAAATTTAATAGCAATGTTTTGACCTTGAAAAAGCAGAAAGTTCATCCAGAAGATCGCATAGATAAGAATAGCCAGTGAATAGGAATATATTAACCTTTTCTACAGAAGACCTCTCCTATCAAGATTTGAAAAGATATTTTAGAGTTAAAATAATTTAGATTAGCATTGTAAAGATGTCAGGTAAAATAGGTAAACAAATAGAACTGAAAACCCATAAATGTATCTTATTATATACGTCAGAAGTACATATTTTATAAAACTGGCATCAAGCCGGGGGTGGTGGCGCACGCTTGTAATCCCAGCATTTGGGAGGCTGAGACCGGAGGATCCGGGTTCGCGGCCAGCCTCAGCTACCTAGTGAGGCACTCCGCAACTTAGTGAGACTCGGTTTCAAAATAAAGAATAAAAAATAGGGATAGGGGTATAGCTCGGAGGTAGAATGCCCCTGAGTTCAATTCCCAGTACCGCCAAAAAAACCCAAAAAAATAAAATAAAATAAAATAAAACTGGCATCACAAATTAATGAAGTTTTTTTTTTTATGAAATGGTCTGAGAAAACTATTTGAAAAAATAATATTAGTTTCTTATACCTACAGTAAGTTCCATATGAATTCAGTGATTCTATATAGAAAATAATATAATAATAATAATAATAATAATAATAATAATAATAATATATCAAAATATCCTCTCACCACAGCAAGAAAAGAGTCAAAGTAAAAAAGCCATGAAAGAAATTAACAAAAAATATCTATTTAAATTTTGAGCACCTTTGTAGGACCAAACTCCTTAAGTCCAAAAGGCCAAAAATAAGCTGGGGAAAAACAAAATCACTGGCACAAATTTCCAGCTTCCTAAAATGTACTGGCTTTGCGTTGTCCCCACTCTGGCAGAGAGCAGGCTGTTTCTGTGTTGGTTCGGGCTCACGTGAGCCCGTCTTGTTTTCCTGACTTCTTCTTCTGTCCGGTGCACTGGAGACACGGGAAGACCTTGTATGGAAATCCTACCACTGACTTAGAGCAAGTATTGAACATCTATGAAAATATCGAAATATTCCAATGCCTAAGGACCTCATTATGCTATGTGGGTTTTGAGACTTAAACACTGGAAATGTAATATGGTCCCCTTAGGAGAAGTCCATTTGTAAAATTCTCAGGGGAGCAAAAAAAAAAAACAAAAAACAAAAAATGGAATTTCGAGGAGTGAATTGAACCAAATTGCAAGTGGATTCTTGGTGGGAGCAGTAAGGAGCCCCACTGACCAGGGGGTATTACTCCCTTGATGGGAAAGAAGGTCCCTGAATGCTAATTAGGGAAAGACAGAGAGGTGAGGCAGGAATTTCCTAACGTGTTCGGTACTTTGGGCAGGTGTGCATTACCTAGTAAACAAAATTCATCGCTTAATTCAATTGTTCAGATCCCACATAAAAACGAGGATCAAGAAACCAGGCATAGTGGTGCACGTTTGTAATCCCAGTACTTGGGAGGCTGAGACAGGAGGATCACAGGTTTGCAACCAGCCTCAGCTACTTAGTGAGGCCCTTCGAAACCCTGTTTCAAAATAAAGAATAGAAAATAGGACTGGGGGTGTAGCTCGGAGGTAGAATACCCCTGTGTTCACTCCCTAGTACCACAAAAAATAAAACTAGGATCAATTTTACTTACAGAAACGTCTATTATGTGTGAGCCTTGTGAAAGCTTTGCCACATGTTAGAGAGAAATAAGCACTAGCTCATTTACAACTTCTGCTTCTGACCAAGGTGGAGAACCAGAGACCAGATTTACGCTCCTAACTGAAACAATCATAAAAACCAAACAAAATACATCAGACAGCAGTGTCTAAAGCACTGGACATGAAGCCCAGGCGATGAAGGACCGTAATCTGGGAGACGGGTAATAAAAAAGGTCATCCCTGAGGTCACTCCAGCTCACTATCTTGAGAGAGTTTCCAGGCCATGTGCTGGGAAAGGGAATTTAGGGGGCACCCAGTGGAGCCCCTGGGTAAACACAGTTGCATGTCTGGGAAACCAAGGGGCCTAGAGTTTGCAGATAAAAGTACCAGAGAGGACAGAGTTGTATGAACACAGTTCCTGAGGTGGGTGAAGGACTATCCTGGAGAATTCAGCAGGGCACCGATAAGCGCAGGCGTGAGAGCCTCAGAGTAGATTGCCTGATCCTGACCCAGGGCCAAAGTGCCTGTCCCTACCAGCAAAACAGGCACATACTCAGTAATCTTTTTCAGCAATATGGAATAACCACCCTGTGACAAAGTGCTGCTCTGTTCTAACTAAAGATACTTAAAAGCAAGACCCAAAAGGAGCAAGCTTTTTCCAAGTAATTTAACCATATCCCAAAACAAAGCTGAAGAATATTTATAGATATACAAAAATAACCCAGCACCAAATAAAGTAAAATTCACCAAGCATGCAAAGAAACAGGAAAATATCTATAATGTGAAGAAAAACGAGTCTATCAAAACTAATTCAGAGTAGGTACAAATATTTGTTAGAATTAGCAGGCAAGGACATACAGCAATAGTTATAAATATGGAGCTATATTCTAGGCATTCAAGAAGTTAAATAGTCCCAAATCAAATTTATAGAAATGAAAACTGCAAATTATTAGGTGAAAAAAAATTGGATATGATTAACAGGTACTTAGCCTTTGCAGAAGAATTGGTCAGTGACTTAAAACAGCAATAGAAACTACTCAAAATTAATTACAAAATTTTAAAAACTTATAAAAATAAAATTATTAGCAAACTCTGAAACAACTTCAAAAGACAAAATGTAGCCAGGCGTGGTGGCGCACGCTTGTAATCTCAGCCAGGCTGAGACCGGAGGATCTGGGTTCCCGGCCAGCTTCAGCTACTTAGTGAGGTACTCTGCAACTTAGTGAGACCTTGTTTCAAAATAAAGAATAAAATAGGACTGGGAGTGTGACTCAGAGGTAGAATGTCCCAGAGTTCAATCCCCAGTACCACAAAAACAAAAAAAGGACAAAATGTATGTATATTTGGAGTCTCTGAAGAAGAGTAGAAAGAGAAACCACAGAAAAATCATTTTAAATGACAATGGATGAAAAATTTCCAAATTTGGTAAAAAGCATAAACTTAGAGATCCAAAATGCTTTATCTAACCCTGAACCCAAGAAACACAAAACCACAACAAGACACTTCACAATGAAATGGCACACAACACTGTTAAAGGGCGAATCTGAAAAGCAGCTGGATAAAAAAGACATGATAGATACAGAAGAACAAAGCTGAGCATGAGAGATTTCTTTTTCAAACAATTCAAGCAAGAAAATGGTGAAGCAACATCTTTAAAGTACTGAATCAAAAAAACAAAAACAAAAACTGTCAATCTGAAATTCTATACCCAGAAACATACTTTTCAAAAATGAAGGCAAATAAAAATAAAAACTCTACATCCCAAAAAAGTGGGATGAATTTACCAGCATTACAATATTATTTATTTATTTATTTATTTATTTATTTATTTATTTATTTATTTTGGTACTGGGGATTAAACCCAGAGAATTCTACCTCTAAGCTACACCCTCAGCCCAACTTTATTTCTTATTCAGAAACAGGGTCTCACTAGCTTGCTGAGAGCCTTGTTAAGTTGCTGAGGCTGACTTGGAATCTGCGAACCTCCCGTCTCAGCCTCCCAAGTACTGGGATTTATAAGCGTGCACTACCATACCCAGCTATTACAAGAAATATTAAAGGAAGTCCTTCTAAGGTAGGGAAAATGAAACAAAATTGAAATATGGATTTACACCATTGTTTTTTCAACCTCATCACTTAAAAATTTGGAGCTGGATAATTCCTTGCTGTGGATGGTCATCCTGTGCCCTGTAGGATATTTATCAGTATGCCTGACCTCTACCGTCTAATCCTAGTAGCAAAAGTCCTCAGTTGTGACAATGAAAAAAATGTGTCCAAACGTTTTCAAATGTACCCGAGGGACACAATCACACCCAGTTGAGAACTGGTAATCTGTATTGTGAATTAAGGACACCAGAAATGGTATTACATTGACTAATATGTATGCTTTCTTCTTGCTACTTAAATCTGTTGAAAAGATAATTGACTTTTTAACCAAAAATAAAATACTCTTTACTTGAAAATTTTTCAAGTAAAAAATGCTTGTGAAGCTGGGCGTGGTGGCGCACACTTGTAATCCCAGCATTCGGGAGGCTGAGACTGGAGGATCCGGGTTCGTGGTCAGCCTCAGCTACCTAGTGAGGCACTCCGCAACTTAGTGAGACTCGGTTTCAAAATAAAGAATAAAAAATAGGGCTGGGGATGTAGCTCGTAGGTAGAACACCCCTGAGTTCAATCCCCAGTACCACAAAAAAAAAAAAAAAAATGCTTGTGAATCTTATAGGCTTGTAGGATTTAGGCAAAATGTATATCAACAACAGCATGAAATCTGGAAGGGAGAAAATAAGATCTACCATTATACATCATTCTACTGCATGGGAATCATAGCATATCACCAGAAAACCCTAGATCTGTCACTAAAATATCAACACATAGCATTTTAGCTAAGAAGTCAACAAAGGAGATTAAATGGAGCAATAAAAATAATTAATCAAAAGAAGGAAGGACACTGGAAAACAGGAACAATATCTGTGTGAGACAAATAGCAAGATCATAGACTTAAATGCAACTATATGAATCATCACATTAAACGCAAATGATCTAAATTTCTCAATTGAAAGAAATGATAGGCACAGATTGTCAGTGTATAAGAAAGGCAAAATCTAATTAAATGCTGCTTATAAGAAAAATACTTTAAATATAAAGAAACAAGTAGATCGAAAGTGTTAGCATGACCAAAAGATACAACATGCTAACACTTGCCAAAATAAAGCTGGAATGAATATTATTATCAAATAAAAATATAGAACAAATAATAATCAGGGATAAAAAGATATTTTACCAGGACAAAGAGATAATTTATCAAGAGGATATAACAATACTGAAAGGTTAGGTACCTAATAATAAGGCTTCAAAAAAGATAAAGCAAAAACTAAGAGGTGAAAGGAGAAATAAGTCTATCTATAATTATGCAGAGCTATAAAAACTACTATCTCAAAAATTGATAGAACAAAGCCGGGTGTGGTGGCCCACACTTGTAATCCCAGCATTTGAGAGGCTGAGACCAGAGGATCCAGGTTCGAGGCCAGCCTCAGCTACCGAGTGAGGCACTCTGCAATTTAGTGAGACCCTGTTTCAAAACAAAGAATAAAAAATAGGGCTGGGGGTGTAGCTCGGAGGTAGAATGCCCCTGAGTTCAATCCCCAGTACAGAAAAAAAAAAAAGAAAGAAAAAGAAAAAAAAATTGATAGAACAAGCCAGGTGTCATGGTTCATGCCTGTAATCCCAGTACTTGGGAAGCTGAGATAGGAGGATCACAGGGTCTAGGACAGCTTCAGCAGCATAGCAAGACTCTCAGCTACGTAGTGAGACCATTTTAAAATAAACAAACAAAAAATAGGGTTAGGGGTGTAGCTCAGAGATAGAATGCTTCTGGATTCAATCCCCAGTACCACATACACACACAGTTGATAGAATGAGTAGACGGAAATCGAAGGAAAGAGAAGATACAGATAACAATATCAAACAAAGAATCTAGTTGTCATTTATTGGACGCTCCACTCAACAGTAGCAAAACACACAATTTCTTTCAAGTGCCTACAAAATTCTTACCAAGGAAATCATATTCTGGGACATAAAATAAGTCTCAATAAATTTAAAAGGATTCAATTAGTACAAAGTATGTTCTCTGACCACAATGAAATTAAAGTTATAAATCAATTCTAGGAAAATCACTGAAAAAAATCTCCACATATTTGGAAATTAAAACACATACTTTTAAATAACCCGTGAGTCACATAAAGAAATCAAAGGAGAAATTAGAAAGCATAAACTGAGTGAAAATGAAGACATACCACAACAAACTCTGGTGAACAACACTGAAGCCATACTTAGAAGAAATGAGGGCACCAAATGCCTGTGTTTGCAAGGACAGATGGCCTCCAGTCAGCAAACTCAGAGCTCACCTTGAGAAACTAGAAAAATAAAGAGAAAGTCAAAGCCAAAGTAAGCAGAAGGAAGGGGGGGGGGGAAGGCAGAGCATAAATCAATGAAACAGAAAACAGAAACAAAGCATCAGTGAAGCCAAAAGCTGGTTCTTAAGGAAGATAAATAAAACGGATAAGCCTGTAGCCAGACTGATCAAAACAACAACAATTGTCAGTATCAACCATCAGAGAGGTGGCAGCACTGCAGTCTACAAACAAGAAAAACGTAAGAGGCTATTACGAACTTTGTGCCTATAAATTCAAGAACTTAGATTAAATTGACAAATTCCTTGAAAGATACATACAACCAAAACTCACTCAAGAATAAATAGAGCCAGGTGTGGTGATGCACGCTTGTAATCCCAGTACTTGGGAAGCTGAGACAGGAGGATCCGGGTTTGCGGCCAGCCTCAGCAACTTGTGAGGCCTGAGGCCCTCTGCAACTTAGTGAGAAGACCCTGTTTCAAAATAAAGAATAAAAAAATCAGGCTGGGGGGTGTGGCTCAGAGGTAGAAGGCCCCTGGGTTCAATCCTCAATACCAAAAAAAAAAAAAGTAAATAAAAAAGAAAATCGTTAGAAAAATAAAAAAGAAAAATTGAGAGGAAAGAAATGTAGAATGGAGATCTTTTCTGGCAATTAACAGAAAGGAAGGAGACAGACAGAGAGAGAGAGAGAGAGAGAGGATGCACCTGGTTTTAGCAACAGCTAAAACAGATTCCGTTTGTACAAAAACAGTGCTTTGCAGGAGTGTGTGTGGTTCAACCTTCATCCACAGGGGCCTTTTGGCTTGGAAGCAAAGCCCTGGAGAAGCCCCAGCGCCCCAGCTCTGCAGCTAGCCCCATCCACCGATAGAGGGCGCCGCGGAGAAGCGAGCAGTCCTCATGGAGGAAGACTAGAGGCACGGGCCAGCCAGCCTCCAGGGCCCCCAGTTCTCCTTTGGGCAAAGAGGCTGGAGGGCACTCACCCGAGGGCACGGAGGGACGGGAGGTCAGGAGAACATTCCCTGACAGCGAAGGACTAGGGAGGAGGAGGATGCAGCTTCTGGTCTGCCAGCCCCACCGCCATGGGACCCAGGCTTGTAGGTGAGACCAGGGAAAGCTGTGGACGCTCCCAGAGTCAAGGTGAGTTGCTGTGGAAGGGGTGCACGGTGAAGTCCAGAAGGGAGGGCAGACACGGTGGTGTGCACAGCCGGGAGGACTTCAGTGTGGGGACTCTGTCGTCCAGGGCGGTAGCCGCTATCCCATGCGGCTGTGTAACTGTAAATATAAAGTGGTACATGAAAAAATGTTCAACGTCATTAGAAATTAGGGAGATGCAAATCAAAACTTCACCGAGATTCCATCTAACCCCAGTCAGAATGACAATCATCAAGAAGTCAAATAACAATAAATGTTGGCCAGGATGTGGGGAAATCTCTTTTACACTGTTGGTGGGATTGCAAACTAGTTCAGTTGCTATGGAGATCAGGGTGAAGATTCCTTAGAAAATTGGAAATGGATCCACCCTATGATCCGGCTGTACCACTCCTGGGTGTCTTTCCAAAGAGGTTGAAACCAGAGAACTACAGTAATATATGCATGTTCATAGCAGCACAATTCACAATAGCCAAATTATGGAACCAACCCAGGTATCCATCAACAGATGAATGGATTACAAAATTATGGGAAATATACAAAATGGAATTCTATTCAGCAATAAAGAAAAATAAAATAATGTCATTTGCAAGAAAATGGAAGGACCCGGAGAACATTATGTTAAGTGAGATTAGCCAGTCACAGAAAGTGAAGAGACATATATTTTCTCTAATGCGCAAGCTAGGGAGTCCCTGGGGTACCAGAGGGACTCCACTGAGGAAAAACGGCAGTGGAGCCAGGGAGGTGGTCTAAGGGAAGGGGAGGGGGAAGACCGAGGTTCATTCATGGAAATACTAACATCAACCCTGTGTACATATGTGAAAATCCCATTGTCAATCTCAGTCCTCTGTATGGGAAGGGGGGAGACGGGAGGCGGGGTGGGGGGCACCAAGTGCTGTGTGCATGTATGTCAATGTCAACATGGTATACCATAATGCACCAATAAAAGCACATAAGCAAGTAAGTAAGTAAATAAATAAATAAAATTGGTTTTATTAAATCAACTTTTTAAAGTGTGGTTCCTCGGTGACACCGGCCGCTGACACTTCAGGGTCAGCAGCGTCGTGTGTCACACACTGCTGTGCTGGGCGCCTACAGGACACTTTGGTCCTCGCAGAGGGTCTGCTGAACAGCATGGAGACCAGAGCCCAGTTCCCTGTGGGTTCAAGCGGCCCTGTCACCTCCAGCCCATCACTCTCAAAGCCTGAGATGCACATCCAGTGGCCCCGGGGGACGGGCCGTGGGACTCCAGGCCACCACCAGGGCGCCTCACCATTGCACTCGCAGGAGTTGGGCGGCTCCGCCGGGGAGTCCCCGGGCAGCCCTTCATTTCACCCAGTGTTTGCGTTTTCTGACTCCTCCTTCACAGGGGACCGTTGACAACCACGCGTTGTTCTGGTTTCTACGCCGCCTGCACTAGGAGAGCCTGGTTTGGGCTGGGTTTCTCTAGTGCAAGGGCAGGTCAGAAGGGAAGTCTGGAGCTGCCGTGCAGGAAAGGAAATTCACGGAAGGAGCCTTGTTAGGCTGCTCAAGCTGTCTGAGATTTGGTTTTATGAACCATAAATAACACAACTGGGTTACAACTGGGGGACCTATGACTGTGTCTGGAGCTCCTCCTAGTTCTGGAAGCCCATTAGCCGGATTCGCAGGAGGGAGGTAGCTCCATGATGCCCAGGCCTGAATTTAAGAAGCCGTGGTCAGCCACAGCCTGCACGAGCAAAGAACACCGTGCCTCGCCAAGGACCCCAGGCACTGAGCTCTCCGCCCAACTCCTAACAACTGTCAGAGCTGGGGATTGAACCCAGACTTTTAGACTTGCCACCTTACTGACGCTGTGCTGCCCATGAGAAGGAGGAGCTACAGCGTGAGTGTGCATGGCGGCCAGCGTCCCTGGGAACACAGCGATGGGAAGAATGTACACGTACCAGCTCAGAGCAAAGATCTAGTCTCCCACAGCTGCTACACATCTTGGCGGGGATTCCTTTAATCCATCGGCTTTTTTTTTTTTTTTCAACTGGACTATAGATAACTCTAGGTTCTGCACAACATGGCAGCAAATTCCTCATCTGGCTGCAAGGAGGAGACACAGTACCAAAACACAGTCCCTCCGGCTGCAGGCGGCAGCTTCGGGCGTTGCCTTTGCTGGTCGCGGCGTAAGCAGGTAAGGGTGTTGAGCTTCCTGATGGCGTCAGCAGCGTTCCCGAGTTAGCCCCGGGAGCCGCAGGCCATCACCACGACAAGCAAGGAGAAGCACCTGCCGCGGCCCTGGCACCCGCCAATGCCAGCATCTGTCCCGGCATGCCGACACTCGGCAGCCCGGAGGGAGAGCCGGGTTGTGAATTTCGTCACTGGCATACTGACATAAATTGAGCGGGGCTTGAATGTCACTGGCTACTTGCTGGCTCTGGTGGTCCTTCCCTGGAGCCAAGCTCTGGGCTCAAATGACAACCGCTCCGCCAAGCGTTGGAACCCGAGGCAGGCCTGCCAAGGAACCCGGAGCAACCTGTGGGCAGGTGGCCTCCGTGACCAGAGAGGGCTG
>PVLC010030065.1:0-19754 GCA_004027655.1 Graphiurus murinus
CTCAAAGTCAGTTTAGTGATTGACTTTGATGTGTTCATAGAAAGTACATCATGTTCATTAGGGTGTCCTCCCTACCCCCTTCACCTTCCATTAAGTCAAATTCTTTGTTCACCTAAGGATTCTCCTTCATCTGGAGTCCCTCTAAAGTCCCATTTTCTCCCTAGCTTCCACATATTAGGGGGAGCATTCTATTTTTAACATTTTGTGACTGACTAATCTCACTTAACATAATGTTTTCCAGTTCCTTCCATTTCCTTGCAAATAACATGATTTTGTTCTTCTTTATGGCCGAGTAAAATTCCATTGTGTACATATCTCATAGTTTTGTAATCCATTCATCCGTTGATGGACATCTTGGCTGGTTCCATAGTTTGGCAATTATAAACTGTGCAGCTATAAACATAGATACACATGCGTTGGTCTGATAGTTTGGTTTCCATTCTTTTGGGTAGATACCCAGTAGAGGTATTGCTGGGTCATATGATAGGGTCATTCCCATTTGTCTGAGGATCCTCCATACTGTTTTCCAAAGTGGTTGCACTAATTTGCAATCCCACCAACAATGTATTAGGGTTCCCACTTTTTCAACATGCTTAATGAGAAGTTCTCAATTCTTGAGATTACTTTCAGGCAGAGACATATGGGCATGGGTCCCTGTCAGTAAGGCTTCAGGGCTATTTGGCTCAATGAGCTGTAATCTGAAAAGTCCTGCCAGATCTCTTCCAGAGATGTCCTAGCCCGTACACCCCACTGGCTACTACTGGTTTCTGGTCTATTGTATTGAGGTCATCAATAATTAACAGCAAAGAATTACACTGCTTGTTTTGACAAGTTTGATGAGGAATTCCCTGGGTAAAGTGAATCTTATTCTTTACAGACCTCCATGATGGGGTCACCCATCCCATATTGACTGTCCACCCTTGGTGGTCCACCAGATTGTCCCAACTAGGACAGGGCTTAGTCTGAGCATAACCTGAACCCGGTTCAGGGCAGAGGTATTTGTAAGCCTGTGTGACTTGCCATTGGTTTTTCAGGCTGCCACAAGATATAACCCAACATAGATCAAATTTGACAAAAATAGGACTGCTAATTTGGTCACATGGCATCCTTGAGCATAGGCCTGGGGGTTTAGAGCTTCTGCTGGGTGTTTTCCTCAGCCCAGTGGCTTGCTGCCTGCAGAACATGGTGCCTTTCTTCAGTGTTGAGAAGATTCAGAAGAAGCTGGTGACAATCAGATCCATCAGATATAATGCATATTGCATAAAGGGATCACTTATTGGTTACCTTGCTGTATATACAAGCCATATATTTAACTTTATAAGCTTTTATGAAACATTTAGATAAACCTCATGTGCATAGTATGTTTAGCCTTTAGATGTCTACACGTCTATAGTCACAGATATATAGGGTATCAAATATATGTAGTAACCTAAAATAATAGTTGCTTATTTATCTTTGTTAGGTAGCTATCTAGACAATAGCAGATGGGGCCAGCTGGAACAGAATAGAAGTTTACTTGCAGATCCTTGTTTACTTGATCCCCTTATCTGTAGAAAAGGGAGCAGAGAAACAACACAGGCACACTAAGCTGTAACAGGAAAAGAATACTCAATCATCTAAATGTAATGCTTGCAGGGACTGCAAGACTCAACATTTGGAACACTTTATACCATTTTTCTTTTTTAGACAGAGATTGTCCTATGGTCTGGTGCCCTCAGCTTGAAGAGACTCCCCACTTCCCTTTTCCCACAGGTGTGTAGCCAGTGTCCTTACTTAAGAAGCTCAAAATCATCTTCATGGCTGAGGCCACGTGGCCTCAGAGGCACCTTCTCTCTCCCTGTGCTTTTCACAGTCACACCAGCTTAGAAATACTCAGACCTACAAAAAGCTGACTCTTACCACAGGGTCCCAACAGCTCAGCAGTTTGGTATCTGTCAAAGACAGAATAGTCACTGCCAAGCAGCACTGTGGGAACACAAGTGTGTGCCTGCTCACTTTTGGCTCCCTGGGTACCACATTTGAGTGCTGGGCTTCCCACTCCACCTCCATCCTTCCCCTATACCTGTCCCTTCCTTCAGCAGCTCCTGGGCCTGAGCAGCTGCAGCCCCCTGCCCCAAAAGGGCTACATCCCCAACTCTCTAGGCTCACTCCTGATGTGCATCTTCACTCCATCCATTCTTCTTTCCTTCCCTCCCTGCCACCCACCTCTCTCTCCAAGTCTCTTTCCAGGTCCTCAAGGTCTCCTTCCCCTGTTACATTTCCCAGCCTTCTCCCTGCCTCATCTACCCCTCACAGGCTTCCTCAGCATGTCTGCAACTCACAAATTGTTCAGAGAAAAGACATCTTCTTGTTATAGGCCTACATGTATATTTACCTAGAAAGAGAGAAAGAGACGGGATAATGCTAGTGGAGTACAATGCACTTGGGGAATGATGGACAGGAATCCTTTGTATTATTCTTAGAAGTTTTCTGTAAGCTTAAAAGTGTCAAAACAGAATATTTCTTAAAAAACAAATTTTAAAAATATTAGTGAGTTATCATATATCCCTCCCATCTCCAAAACAAATCAAACTGTAAAATAGTATTATACTTAATATTTCCCTACAGAGACTAATGTTTGCCTAAGTCCAGAGTGTTCTGTGGCCAGGCTCAAGTGTAGAAGAAAATAAGGCACCTCTCCCTAAAGGTGTGAGAATCAAAGGAGTCCCAGTGTCTTAGTATGTATCCCAGAAGAATATCAATCTTGAGAGTTAGTTGACCTCAAATTGCCCATCCTAGAGAAGAGATAAAAATGTCTTCCTTAAAACCTCTAACCATTTCACTGGGAAAATTGAGGTGTTCCTCTCTTTCTTTCCCTAACCTGTCTTCCCCTATTCTTAGCAATAGGGAAGTGACTGAGTGGCACTAGCCACACTCACCAGCCCAGTATCTATGACTGATCAGAGTTCTAAGCATTCTTCCAGTAACCTGGCCATACAGGACCCATGGAGACAGCTCAGTGATTTTACTGTGAAGGAAAGAGGGGGGAGGAAACTTAGAAGACCTTTGTTACAGTTTGTTTACCATGGATCCTTCTCTTATCTCAGTATAGAAATAAAGTACCAGAAATCTCAGTTGCAAAGCTAAGAGGTTTATTGCAAAATGAAAGTAAAAAGCCTCACACTCTAAAGATGAATGTGGAGGAGTGTTCAAAATGAGACACTGCTGCCCCCTGAATCTTCAGGGTTTATATATAAGTCCTATTTCCTTATCTCATAAAGCCAGGAGCTAAAGTTGGCCAGGTCTGTCACAACAGCATATGTTTTTATCAGTAATTGGATGAGGGGATTGTTTCTCAATCCCCCTTTAAGTCCCAGTATCTGTAATCCTTAGATCACAGTGTTTCCCTTTATCTTATTTTTGTTGCTATATTACAACAGCCTGCCTGACACAGCAGCACATGAATCATCTGCCCGAGACTGGGTCATTCACCCTCTTTTATTAACTTGCATATATCCATAGGCAAGAAATAGAATGTTGAGATTGATCCAACTATTTCCTGCTGTATGGATACGGAGTAGGGCCCCAGCTTTAGGGGTGTATTCAAACAACATGTCACATGGAGAAATGTCCTAGGTCCCCATAATTATCCAAGGACTCAGGTAGATGTTCATTTGTGGTTTTATCTGGAGCATCATCTGGAGATTTATGACTTCAATACTGTTGGAGATAAATGACCATATGATTTAGTAAACATGGACCAAATATGAAACCTTTAAAATTTTTAAATATAACCCTCTTTATCACACAATTTTCTTTTCATAAGCTTTCCCTCCACAAACATCCTGTGACATACTCAAACCTCCTGCGACTTGCTTTTAACCTTCTGATTTTACTCTAGTCTTTCTTTTTCCATTTGGGGCACTCTTCGGATAAATTTTATCATACAAAATCCTTTTCTTTTATCCCTAAAATGTTCTTTTTTCTTTTTATCCTTCCTTACCAAAACTTCTCACAATCATGTACCTTCTTTACATCTCTTTCTCGTTCCTACATACTGGTTCCTTTCTGCCTTAATTCCTTTCTTAACTTCACATTTTGAAACAATTTTATAAACTTCTTAACAAAATAAACAATCCTTTACCCAAGTTTTACAATGGCCTGAACTTTAAGGAGTTACAGGTTTTCTTTTCTGATGTTTATGTTTTAGCTAAGACTGACTGAAATAACAAACCTCCAAGTAACCTTGAACAGCAAAATTATCCTAGTACAAGGAGGACAGCAAAAAAGGGGAAAAGAGCTTAGTGTTTTTTTTTTTTCTTTTGTAGCTTTTCTGAAGGAATGAAATGGTCCTGTAGACAAAAGGGGTATAATTTTAAACAGGGCTAAGAGTAAGGCTTCTACTCAAGTTAGCATGCATTCCTGGTATCATATTTTTTCCCACCTCCTGGGCTCCCTGATAAACCTGCTCCCTCTCCAAGGATGTTAGCATTTGATCTAGGAGCAGCTATATGTCTCTCCAAGTGAGGTTGTATAAGGATGGCAGTCATTCAAAGGCATCGGGTCAGGGTTGTTTGTGCAACTACCTAGGTCTTTTTTGATTTTCTTAAGATCAGCTTGTGAGAATGGTTTCTGGGTAATTTGGGGATTATAATTTCCTCATCCTGCCACAACAAGAGGAAACATTCCCATGGGTTTCAGGAGAAGCTTCTCAGATTCCATGGCTCTTACAGTGTTGTCATCTTGTTTTGCTGGTGTCAATATCTGGGATCCCATCTATGAAAGATAGGGTGCATTGGTGCCTTACTTGTGCCTATTGTCCCCCCTCTTTTTGTCTGGGTGGGGTCCTATATATATCCCAAGTAGCATTGCTGTCTCCAATTGCCAAAATACTGTAATTCCCAAAATATTGTGACAACCATGGATAGATGGTGGCTTCTAGAACCAGATTTTTCAGCCAGAAGCAGTCCTCCCAGTTGCAATCCCTACTCCTTTTCGTTATCAGGATTACTCTCATTTCTGTCTGGGGGGCGGGGGGCAAAGACTCAGCGTCCCTAACCAGGCAACAACAGCCATTCAGGGATGGTCTTTCCCCAGTTCAAGTTCCCATAGAGCTTTTATATGAGAGCGAAATGGATGGGCACTCCTTGGGGAGCCAAACAAGACCAGGATAGGTTACCCTGAAGCCTCAATAAAAGCTGTGGCACCAGCTTAGTCCCATTTCTGTGGCAATGGGCTGCAAAAACTGTTACCCATAGGGTGTGAGGCTCTGGGCCACTTATGCCTGGCACTGAGCCTTAGCAAGCTTGGGAGAGGTCCAAAGTCCCTCCTTTCTGCCCTACACTAGTTATAGGGGTGATTCTCCTGTTTCAAAATAAAGAATAAAAAGTAACTGTGAGGCTGGGCATGGTGGCACATGCTTATAATCCCAATACTTGTGAGCTCACAGGGCAATTAGCCCTTACTCTCTTCACATATACCCTGGCACTGACCATGGAATTGCTTTTACTGCTTTGCAAATTATACTTCTCTTGATCCTTATGATAATCTTTCCCTATATCACAAGTATGCCTTTATGTAGAGATGAAAAACTACAATGGACAGTTTGTCTCAGGCACACTCTAGGGATAATATAAAAAAAAAACACAATAAAAAGCATTTAATTTAAGCCAGATGTGGTGGTGCACACTTGTAATCCCAGTACTTGGGAGGCTGAGACAGAAGGATCACAGGTTTGCAATCAGCCTCAGCAACTTAGTGAAGCCCTCCACAACTTAAAGAGACCTTGTTTCAAAAATAAATAATTAAAAATAGGGCTGGGAGTGTAGCTTAGAGGTAGAATGTCCCTGGGTTCAATCCCCAGTAACACACACACACATGTGCCAGAATATGCCAAGAGGGATAGCAGTAGTGGGACTTGACCCTTTGGATTTAAGTGCTAATCTTCCAAAAATAGTTAAACTTGTTAATATTTCTTTAGAAGAAATGCTTACAAGCAATTTAATAACAATACAACTGTCTTAACTATTAAGCTTCAAAACAACTTAGCTGAAAGACTAATAGACCAGGTTAATTATATGAGAATATAAGTTCGGGAAGAAACCATATAAACACACAAAAAGGGGGAAAAATACAAACTATCCTGGACTAATATTTTAAATGTAAGTTCATTGACTGACATTATCTCATAAAATTATTTTTTGTAGATAGCTTTCCCTCCTACTAATCTCATAAACCTATCCCACTAAACATTATTAGAAACAAATTAAGGAGCTTGTTTTCTATGGTTCTGTGTTTTGACTAATGTTTAGTTCATTTGACAATGATGTTCTAAGTGTTAAATGATCTAGATAGCATTGCTTATAATTTTCCACTTGCACTTTTGGAGAACTATCCAGAGTTTCCATGGTCAAGTTAAGATTCAAGATGTCTAATTTCCATATTATTTCCTATTGAAGAGTTATTCTTTTATTTGCTGTAAATTTTCTTGTTCAACTGGTTGTGTCTAAAGCAAATAAAAATAATTTTAACCCAAATAATTACTGTATATTTCTTTTCTTTAGCTTTGAGTCAATGATGAAGAGAGCAATTTTAAATTGTGGAAAGACCTTGAATTTTAAAATATTTATCATCAACATTAATTGAATTAAATCCAAATTATTTTTAAGAAGTGTGTGTGTGTGTGTGTGTGTGTGTGTGTGTGTGTGTGTGTGTTTTGCTGCTGGGTATGGAACTCAGGGCCTAATAGAGGCTAGACAAGCTATCACTGATCTACATGCTCAACCCTGAATCATTAGTACTCTTACAATCTGATCATTCAAAGAACAGTACAGTTAGAAATTTTAACAATGGAAAAACATAACAACTTAACAGTATAAGTCTACCTTATTTTTTCTTTTCCTAATAATTTTGCTTATGCAGCTATTCTTAAAAGTCAAAAGATTCTCTAATGAAAATTATTATTCTGAAAAGAAAGATCAATTTATTTATAATGATGGGAACTTAAATATTTAAAGAAAGAATCAGATTATGTCATTTTCCTTCAAAAACACTACAAATCACTTCAATCGATGTTGAGGACACACAATATATACATTCAAAGTATAATTTTCAGTTAAGTGAATTAAGGCACATCTGAATCAAAATCTGATGTTTTGCCTGATTTTAATTAAATGATTTTAAAGAGAGGTAGTTTGGGTATATTAATCAACTTAGTATTAAACCTTCATTTTTCCTTTCCTCACTGAAGAAATGAAGAGAACATCATGGGATCATTTTTAATGTTCCCAGCAGTAGAACAAATGTAGTATCTTTTGAATGTAAAGAAATCAAATATATACTCTTCTTTACTTGAGCTTTTTTTGTGTGTATGGGGACCATCTCTGTATTCCACAGTAATGATTTTCCATATCATACAAATTGGCTTTGAAATTTTGAAATCCAAATGACTACTGTGACCATTACTAGTCTCATGGCTAGGGAACTTTTGATCAGTGGGAATGACTGGTTCAGCCAGGTGTTCTCATTCCTAGGTCACCAGGGCAGACCTCCTAATCATACTTCTCTCCTAACAACAGGATTCCCATGATGAACATTAATTCTGTCCAGGTGAAGACCTGGAGCCCTAAAAACTGATCCAATTGGTCTGCCATCATGTGAAAATTCTCTAGAAGGGGCTTTAGTTTTTTCTTTAATCCTCCCACCTCTGAACTAGTGAGGGGTGCTTTTACAAATCCTATTTTTCCTCCACCAAGAGGAAGGGATTATATCTCCCTCAGGGAGTATAAACCTTGGGGAGGGGCTTATGGTAGGGAGGAGGGAGAGTTCTGAATGTCCCTCTCATTCCTCTAATTCTTAGTCTAGAGAAGGAGGGACATAAGTCCTCAGGTGGGGCTGAAGCCCCAATCGGTACTTCAGGATCAGGGATGTTATCACCTGAAACATTTGTGGCCTGGCACTGCTATCCAACAGATTTTCTTTTTATTTCTTTGGAGACCTCCCCTCCCACCCACCCTAAGGGAGTTAAGGACTACATGTCCTTTCTTCCAACAAAATGCATAATCTATTTTTTCCTGAATGAAAGGGCTTTTGTTTCTCAGAAACTCAATTAGTAATTGACCTACCCAATCCTCATCGGATATCCGATGGTAGTATGTGTTCCTAGGTCCAGATGAAACAACAATATTTAGTCATCTGTTTCTTTTTGTCCTTGACCCATTGATTATCTCCCCAATATTATAGCATTAGGTCTAAGTGACCATCTGAAGGAATTTTGTTTACTCTTTGTTTTTCTCAGTACCTTACTTGTCTGAATTTTGTTTCTCATCTTGGTTATCCTGGTTGTGCATCCCTGTCAGAGGTTCATCTTCCCGTCCCCATTCTGCATGGAAGTTTCTTGCACTAAGGGCATCTCTGTTACAGGTTCAACTCCCCCTTTACCTGGAGGTTTCCTGTACTCCAACCCAAATCACTTACTCCATCTCTAGTCTGCCCCTTGCTGGGAGCTGGAACCAGGAATCAGAAGTTCACTCTCATTTGGTGTCTTGAGATGCCTCTCAGACACACACACACAACCTCCAAGATATCCTGACCACCAAAGAAGTTGTACTTGATTTTCCTACCTTGGTCTGTGCACAGTTACCTGGTGAGCATGGTGCTTGCTTCCTGCATTGCTGATCCACTTTCCATTTCCGCTTTGGTATAGATGGGAGTAATGGTTCTTCCCTTGTCCTGAGGAAGTGGCAACTCAGCAGAAGGATGTGTCTCCTTTGGAGCAGGGTCCCCACAACTGCCTTGGTGACATCTGGGATGTACCCCAAATTGTTGGACATGAAAATGAATATGCAAGTCAGCAATCCATACAAAACACTCCAAAGTTGCTCAGCAAGGCAAACCTTTGTACTTCTGCAGGAAGGTGGTGCAACAGACAGAAAATCTGATAAGTAAGCATACTGAGTGGGAAGTCCACTTGGCTTTTAACCTTTATGCAATCCTGCCCTTTGCTCTCATTGGTGAGGGCTTGGGTTCATAATTCTATTCAACTGGTTATTTTCTAAGACCGAAGGACTTTTGAAACAAAGTTTAGTAAAGAAACAAAGTTTGGGTTTAGGTGATAGCATGCCTGTAATCCCAGTACTTGGGAGGCTGAGATAGAAGAATGGCAAGTTCAGGACCAGTCTCAGCAACTTAGTGAGGATTTCTGCAACTTAGTGAAACCCTGTTTCAAAATAAAAGATAATATAGGGCTGAGGATGTAGCTCAGAAGTAGAATGCCCCTGGATTTAATTCCCAGTATGAAAAAGAAAAAAGAAAGAAACTAAATTTATGGATTTATGGTACAACTTTGGTTATGGGCTATTTAGTAAAGAAACCACACAACTCTGTGGTGACTTGCTTATTTCTTAAGATAGATGAGAGTTTTGAAACAAAGTTTTGTTTAAAAAAAAAAAAGCAAAGTTGAAGATTCCAGGCAACCAAAGGTTATATGAGTTAAAATGGCTGCTTTCTGGCCACCTGTTTGACAGAACAGATTTTATACTTCTTACACTTTGAAGCTGTGATCTTCCTGTCTCAGTCTCCCAATGAGCATCTCTTAAACAATATATTTCTCATTTTTCTAACTTGGCTGCCCAGGTAACTATAATATGCAGCCAAAACAGGAAAAAAAAAGGCTTAGAGACACAATATATGGCTCACAGTGGGTGCTCCAAAAATTTTTACAAATGATTGTGTAAACATTCAGGAAATATGGTTGTTTGCAGAAGATCAGGAAAAACTGTAAAATTGACCAAGGAGAGAAGTTTGACCACAAGAGTAGAAAAAGTGCTGATGGAAGAACTAGAGTCCTTCCATTCCACGAATATGTAAAAGGTCACTGTACTGGGAGTATCAGTCAGTAAAATAAAATTAGATCCCAAGTTTCTCACTATTTGGAAGGAGAAATAGAGCTAGACATGGTGTTGCATACCTGTCATCCCAGTACTTGAGGGCTAAGACAAGAGGATCTCAGTCTCAAGGCCAGCCTCAGCAACTTACAGCAAGGCCCTGCACAAATTAGTGAGCTCAAAGGTAGAATGCCTCTGGATTCAATCCCCAGTACCACAAAAGAAAAGAAAAAGGAGAAACAGGAAACAAGCAAGCTTGCAACCACAAGACACACCATCAGATAGGTATATACCAATCATACAGAAGAAAATCTGATAGAAATGTCTTTAAAATCTAAGAATCAGCCTTTCACCAAGGTGGCACCAAAAGTGAAGAAGGAAGCTCCTGCTCCTGGCAAAGCTGAAGCCAAGGCAAAGGCTTTGAAGTCCAAGAAAGCAGTGTTGAAGTGTCCACAGCCACAAAAAGAAGATCCACACGTTACCCACCTCCCAGTGGCCCAAGACACTGCCCCCACGAGAAACAAGATTGACCACTATGCCATCATCAAGTTCCCCCTGACCACTGAGTCAGCCATGAAGACAGAAGACAACAGCATACTTGTGTTTATTGTGGTTAAAGCTGACAAGCACCCAATCTATGACACTGATGTGCCCAAGGTCCACACCCTGATCAGGCTTGACAGAGAGTAGAAGGCATGTGTTCGATTGGCTCCTAATTATGATGCTTTGGATGTTGCCAACAAAATTGGGGGCATCTAAACAGAGTGCCAGGCATGTTGGCACAGCCCTGTAATTGCAGTATTTGGGAGACCAAGACAAGAGGATCAGAGATTCAAGACCAGACAGTAGAATCACAGTTTCCAGGCCAGCGCATAGCAACTTAGTAAGACCCTCTTTCAAAATAACAAATAAAATAGGTCTGGGGGTGCAGTTCAGATGTAGAATGCCTGTGGGTTCAATTCCCAGCACCACTAAATAAACATAGTTAAAAGTTGAAAAAAATTGGTGGCACATGCCTGTAATCCAAGTACTTAGGAGTGCTGAGACAGAAAGATCACTTGTTTTGGGCTAGCATGGGATAACTTAGGGAGAGCATCTTTCAAAATAAAAAAAAAAAATGAAAAGGGCTGGGTGTATAACTCAGAGGTAAAATGCTCAGTGGTTGAGTGTCCTTGATTGTGTTCTCTCTCTCTCTCTCTCTCAAAACAAGTTGAAAAAAAAAGTTAAAGAAAATTGTGTTTCTGTTTACTATATGTAACAAAAGGAGGCTTTCTACTGAAATTGACTATTGATGATGATGAAATGAAAGTATTCATGACCATGTGAAAGATAAAATCAAGATGGTAAAGCAGAAACAGAACTACAACCTATATAATGCTTTAAGAAAACTGTAGTCCAAAGTTGGCTTATTGATTTGGAGGTAATTTTTACTAATAACCAATAAATTTCAGTCAATTGTTTAATGCTAAATAATTAAGCTTATGTCTTGGATTTTTCTGTTATTCATCAAGAAGTTTAGGAAGAGAGTATAAATGATTTTGGAAATATGTTTTATTTATTTTTATTTTATTACTTTATCTTGTGGTACTAGAGATTGAACCCAGGGATAGTCTACCTCTGAGCGACACCCCCAGTCCTATTTTATTCTGCTAATTTGAAAGAAGGTCTCAATAAGTTGCAGAGGGCCTAAATTGCTGATGCTGGCTACAAACCTGCAATCCTCTTGTTTCAGCCTCCCAGGTACTAGGATTACAAGTGCGCACTACCATGCTGGGCTCAGAAATATGTTTTATAAACATCCTGAAAACCTCTAAAGTATATCAATGCCTTCTTATATCCCTTTTTACACAAACCCATGCACACTCAAAATGAACAGTTTATCAAGTTCATATGAGGCAGGAGCCCAACTATGTCTTCAAAGATGACTCTTGGCTGAAGCCTAGAGAATAACCAGAGGAACAAAACCTCTTTTTCTTGCTTACACTGGGAAAAGTTTTCCAGTCACTCCCCCTTCCTAAGAATTAAGGTAGAAATTGTATAAAGCCCTGTGTGCCCTAACATGGGAGCTCAGACCTGGTGCTTGGCTTTCTGAGCAAATAAACAGAACTGCTATATCCTGATCCAGCCCTTGAGTCTTGTTTTTTGGGCACTGAGTCTCCTGTAACACATAAGCTAAGTACACCTTTACAAAGACCTCTCAAGGCTTGTTAGGAAATGTTATTTAAATAGGGGGAGGGGTGGCAACAGATTACAAATTGCAGTTATTTTCAGAATTATGCCTGCGATCTATTTCAAACTATTTTAGACTAGCTAAAAAGTAGTTGTTATATAGATTCTGAAGGATTCATCTAGCCCAGCACAAATCTGGTGCAAAAAAAAAGAATCCTTGTTTCACATTCTAAAACTAATCTTGGGTTGCTTTTGTGTTTAACTCAGCAAACAGCCTCCTCAAAACTACCTCTCCTAATAAAGATTATTCAAAAGCCCCGACTAGGATAAATATTCTTATTACATTGTGAGGAAATTTTCCTCCACATATGTGCTGCACATTAAGTACTTAAAACCAACAACTTAATGTTCCAAATATTTTTCTACCTACAAGTATAATTTAAAAGTCCCTACATTTTTTATAAGTAATCTCATTGTAATGCATCTCTTGCTACCCTATGTATTCATTTTATTCACTACAAATTAAGCTAAACTCCATGAAGAAACTAAGGAGTGCTACCTATATTTTCACTGATTGTTCCTGCAATATCTGAAGACAAATATATTTAATTTAAAACACATTTTTAAAATCTGATGCACAGTAGAAAGTATATACTCTTCAAACACTTGTGAAGCCACGTTCAACTTTCTTATCTAAGTCATTTCAAAAGAGAATATTTACAACTTCCTAATCAAAACTAGAACATCATTGGCAAACATTTCTTTGGTATTTTTTCATTTTAAATAACTTGCCCTAAAAAATGAAACAACTTTTAACTGGAAAGAATGTATATTACTGCCTTCTGAAAATCCTTTTGGAATACTTTACTTTCCCTTAAGATGCTAAATTACTAGCTTACAGTTAAAGCAGTGTGTGTGTGTGTGTGTGTGTGTGTGTGTATTTTAATGAATGACTAAATTGAAACCCACATATATTCCCTCTGTGACTATTTTTTTTTTAATTTTTCGAGTATAACTAAAATACATTCAAAGAAGTTCACACTTGAGTAACTTTGGTCCAGACTGCAAACTTTAAAATGCTGATATTTCCACAGTGTTCAAAATGGCTGAGAAGCTAGGCTAGGATCCATTGAAAAAAGCACTAGAAGTGTAGCTAGAGCAAAGGACCAGAAACTCCATCAGGCACCCATCACTGGCCTTGAAAAACAAACCAGGCCTGGGGTGTTACGGTTGTAACAGCAGGACTCTTTTTCTCAATTCAACTAAAACTTGTTGAATGGGGAAATTGATTTAAAGAACTAATAAGCAACTTGGTTGTAGCTTTAACAAAAACTTTATTACAAAGTCAGTAGGAAATAGAAAGGGAAGACAAGAAAAGCTGCCTGCCAGCAGACACCACAGGCTGGAGAGCCTGAAAGAAGTAGAACTCTGCACCCCCCCCACCTCCCCCACCCCCGTCCCCAGATGTGGTCTTAACATCTTAACATTTCTTTTTTGCGGTACTGGGGATTGAACTCAGGGGCATTCTACCTCCGAGCTATACCCCCAGCCCTATTTTTTATCCTTTATTTTGAAACCGAGTCTCACTAAGTTGCGGAGTGACTCACTAGGTAGCTGAGGCTGGCCGGGAACGGGAATCCTCCCTGGTCTCTCAGCCTCCCAAATGCTGGGATTACAAGCGTGGGCCACCATGCCTGGCTCAACATTTCTAAGACAACAGGCTAGCAACTCATTTTAGGGAGATGGTAGTATCTTGTCCTTGGTACTCCTTAAGTGTATCTTTTTTTCCCTCTGTAGTATCAGTTGTTCATTAATTGATGGTACTTTGAAGTAACAATGGGCTTACACCTTGCATATCAAGGCCAGGTCACAGAGAAAAATAGGGAAACAGAGGCACTAATTATAGCTCTCATCTTGAATATCAAGGCCAAATCACAGAGGAAAATAGGGAAACAGAGGCTCTAGTGACAGCCAGTGTAGCAGTGTGTAATAGCTTTTAAGATGTGCCAGGCAGAGCTTTGTGTGATCTTTAGTTTTAGGCTAAAAACTCTAATTGCCTCTACATTAAAACATGGCAAGGGTAAAGGGGGTGGGGTCTAAGTGTAGCAGGCTGTTGTTTTTCCTTTTTTTTTCTTTCTTGTCCACCTGCCTGAGTGCTTGCGTGGTATCCAGGCTCTGACCACCTTTACACTTTTATTGGAAATCAGTACTGGCACTTGGGGTTCACCTGCCACCAAGTAAGTCCCGCCTGGAGCCTCCCTTTTGCCCTGACCAATTAGCCCCCAAAAGCACTCCAAGAACGCTCCCTAATTTAAGCGCAACTCAGGGGAAGGCAATCCCTGGGACCTCCGAGGGAGAAAACCCTGCAACTTTAAGTTAGTAAAAGGGGTCAGGGATTGTGGGGACCCCCCACCCCAGTAGACAGTACTGCACAACTTTGTTGGAAAGCAGGGCCCGAGATCCCCGAGGGAAGAGAAGCTGCAACTTTTAAACTAATAAGAAGGGTCTAGATCACGGGGACCCCTTCCTGGCAGATCCAACCGCCCAATTCTGCTGGAAAGCAGCGTCTGGGATCCGGAGACTCCCGAGTCAAGAAAATCCCTCAATTCTGTGCTGGGTGAACAGGGTCAGAGATCGTCTCCCCACCCCCCAACACATACACACTGCTGAGCTAACCCTTCCACTGTGCTAAAGGGCGGAGCGGAGATTGTGGGGGCTCCTGAGACAAGAGACACCCCTCCAACTCTGCGCAGAGCTAGATTAGATAATGTGCCCCCACTCAACCCCCTAACCCTAACACTAACCCCCCAACCCCTGCCCCGCTTCCGCAAATCCTGCAACTCTGCTTCATGGCGGGGTCGGGGACCCCAAGAACTCCTGAGCAGGATGAACCTCATCTCTACTCCCAGAGTGGCAGGCAGCGCTAGGCGCTTGGTGTTCCGTAGCACCGCGGCAGTCTGCGAGATCTGCCGGGTCCCGGTCCCTCCGAACCCTGGCCCACCCAAGCGCCTTAATCCCTAAAGCCTGGAGCTGCACCCCGATCCCGGTGCCTGAACTCACCTGCGTGGCCATCACGCACTGTCTCTCGACAGTTAGGTTGCACTTCTTGCACTGGTAGTACCGCCACGTGCAGAGGCTCTTGTGGTTCCTGCTGTGACCGCCCAGGTTGCGGGACCAGGAGCCCAAGCTACTGCTGGCCCCCGTACCTGAGCAGCCGGCCTTGCCTAGCAGTGCACTGACTTCCTTGCTGAAGCCCCAGGTCTTGCCCTGCGGGGGTGCCCCGGGCGCGTGCAGGGCTCGATGGTGTGGAGGGCTTGCTGAATAGGTCCTTGAGCATGTTGCCCATAAGAAGCAGCTCAAGGACTGCTGTAGCTTCTCATGCCAGCAGATTGCTGTGAAGAAAGCACCCAACAGAAAGTGAGGCTCCTAAGGAGGAGGTACAAGAGGCGTGCAGGCCGCAGCCGGATGTGCTGCCAAGTGGTGAAGTCGGACAAGCAGCGCGGGTAAGTGATGGGGAGTTAGTCGGACAAGCAGCGCGGGTAAGTGGTGGGGAGTTGTGTCCTTTTTTTTGTCCTTTTGGCGCACCAGGCTTAGAAGTTTTAGTTCCTTTTCTGGACGTTCCAGGGATTGCAGAGGCAGGAGAGAGGGAGAGGGCGTTCACCCTAGCCCATTGTCCCCAGGCGCTGACAGCTAACCGAGGTTCAGAGCTTGACCGCCGACCTCTCCCGGATGCCGAAGTCAGACTGCCAGAGCTTGCTTCACCGAGGAGGCTGGCCTCCCCAGGTCCAGAGCCAAGTGGTGCATGCTGCTTGTAAGACTTGCAGCTACCCTGGTGGGGTCCTCTAGCTCCCCTGCCCCCTGCAAGACTCCGACTCCCAGTTCCATAGGGAAGACCTTTGTGGCAGCCACCTCGTAAAGTGATTTCTTGTTAAAGAGTTAAGTACAAGGTTGAAAGTCAGAAAAAAAGTCCTCTACATTTATGTGAGCAAATAAGACCCTCAAGTGTGGGTGGGGCTGTTTCTCATGTATACCCTCCTGCACCCATGTTTGTTCACAAGATTTCTTCTTCCTGGCCCCAGATGACTTTTCCAGTTTATATAACCCTAGCTCTTCTCACTTATAGAGCACAAAGATAGCTCCTTGCCTTTGAGGCAGTTTTGCTTAGACTCTCTTAGGCATGTGAAACTTTAAAAAAGCTGAAGACATTAAAAACTGAAATGGTGGTGGTGGTGGTGGTGGCACATGCCTGTAATCCCAGTATGGAAGACTGAGACAGGAGGATCACAATTTGAGGCCTTCCTCCACAATTTAAGAAGACCCTGTTTCAAAATAAAATAGGGCTGGGAGTAAACCTTAGAGGTACCGCACTCCAGGTAATAGCTATCAAAACATTGATATTCTGTTTAAAATATATCTGTAATGTTAACAGACAACATTTACAAAGCTATACAAGGAAAATACAAAAAAAAAACTATTAGGGATAAAATAAATTTAGTTTGTATAAAGTTCTGATAATATTTGATGATATAAACAAATCTCCATTTAAATTTGATTTTATATATGTATATATATGTATATATACTCAATTTTTTTCAACAGAGTGGCATAATTCGGAATTCCAAGTGTTTTATCACCTCTACCTTTGCTTGAAGATGATTATAACACAATTTAGGAGTACACAAATATAAAAAAATTACTATCAACAATTTTCAGTTTGTAGGACATGAGCTTGGTAAAACATTTTTGTGAGCTTTGCATTTTAGAAGATACTTAGGGAACACAAATATAAAGGAGCCAGTAATAATTATCATGATACATATAAGTTAACATATTTCAGCTTAGCCTTAACATAACCTTAACCATTGGAGTTAAATTTAGTATTTCTGGCTCAATAAGATAACTATAACTACAGTCTACGTAGGTGAACAGCATTGATAAATATCAAATAATTTAGAGGACAATATTAATAATCAGAAATAAGTTCATTACATGATAGATGGTTGTATCTCTCTTATACAATAATAAAACATTTTATTTAAAGCAAACAGATGTAAACCAGGTCTTAGTGATGGATTTCTGAATGGTACTAAAACATAGATGGCAGAAGTTTTAGTGACTTAAGATACCAACACAATGCATATTGCATCGAAAGATCACTTATTTAGCTTGCATGTATATAAAACCGATACACGTTTACCTTTATAAGCTATTATGAAACACTTAGACGAGCCTAGATACACAGCATATTTAGCTCTCAGATATATACACATCTATGGCCACAGATAGATAGGGTGTCAAATATAGTAACCCAAAGTTATAGATGTTCATTTAGCCTGAGCTACAAAGTAATCATTAAACAGGTGTAAAATACAGACATTTAAAACCTGATCCTACTAAGATGCAGCTTACCAGGTAATCAAAGATAGTAAACATAAGAGATTACCTTGCCAAGACATAAACTTTTAAGCTAGTCCTTTGTAAATGTTAAGAGCACAAAACTATACTGTTTTAAATATAATGAACATAGAAAATTATAATTCAGTCATCTAGAATAAATTTTTTGCCATATAAAATCCTTTCCCAAATAAAAGCATTTTCCCTTCTTTTATTATATCTCCTCGTACCTATGAAAATCTTGTATTATTTATTTCCTGTGTCCTAACAGAAAAGTTTTTTAACTTTAAACAATTAAAACAGTCCTTACATTTAAACAATCTTTATACTAAAACAATCCATAAACAGATTTTTAATTTAAATAAATTCTTTTAGGTAAGATAAAACAGCACTTAGATAAAAATACTTAATAATGCTTTTAATAGGTGTTTATCAAAACACAGCCTAATAATTTTTTTAGCCTTATATATGTATAGCATCACACATCAATCAGAACTTTGGTCCTTAGTAACTTATGTTTAGTTAACATTCAAAAGACTGCAATCTTAAACTGCTCCTTACATATAAAAAAACACATCATATTTATCAACTGATGTTTAGCATTTAACTTACTTATAAAGATAAGCCATTTATAAAAAAAAAACAACTTACTTATATTTACCTAATTTACCCATTTTAATAGCCAGTCAGCACTTCAAGTCATTATTTTAACAAATAAAAGATTCTTAAAAAATGAACATTGTAATCTAAACATCAAATAAGAACAGACAATATAATCCTAATTGTCTAACCTGGAAAAAAAAAATCTGTTAACTTTTAATGACATCTCTTCTTTTTATTTTTTAATAAACTTAAACCTATTTAAGGTATTTGGATCCTTTTTTTTTTTTTTTACTTATGAGTAAGATAATTTGGGTATTATGTGGACAATAGACACAGCACTTAGGTGGATAAGTTATGGATACAGACATACACTAAAGTAGCAGCAGACAAAGAAATATAGCTTTAACTTGCCAGACATTCAGTCTCCATAGATAACTAAACACGGAGCCAGATGTATAGTCCCCAAAATTAAAATACAGCCTATTACAGATGCCTATCATGTAACACAGTGAATAATAGATTATAGAATAGAGAACATACACTTGGAAGCCTGTATAGTAGGCGATTAGTGGAGCAGGGAGTACCAATCATGGATGACACTGAAATAAAATGGTTCAGGTGGCCATTATCACCATGAGGTAGATCTGCATCAAACATCACCACATTATATTTCTTAAGATCTCTGCCGGGGGAAGATCCAAGATGGCGACTGAGTGAACCGTCTTTTCACAAACGCCTTGATTTGGATCTAAATTTACCATAAAAAGATCTTTTCAACAGAAGGAAAAAAGCGAAATCTGAACCACAAACAAATAAAGAAGATCAAGAAAGCAGAGCGGGGACAAGAAAAGACGCCATCGCACAGCGATCCGCGCTCCGCGCGGACCTCCGCCAGCCCTGCTCTGCCGGGGCAGGCAGCAGCCGGGCTCAGCGCCGAGGAGGTAGGCTGTGGAAGGGCAGGACCAGGAGCCTTGGGGGACACCCAGACGCTGGGAACGGCGGGCCCCGGGACACAGCACCCCTGGCACCCTGCGACGTACCCAGGCGGAGATCAGAACCGTGGGGCATTCAGCGTGGGCACCCGCGGGTCTGGGGTCCGTCCCGGCGCATCGCCTCAGCGCGGAACTGCGACTGCTCAGAGCCTGAAGTGGGACACAGTTTCTTGGCGGAGGCCTGGGCCTGAGGTGGGAGCGGAGGAGCTGACTCCGGGAGGGGCAGGACGAGTCAGAGGGAGACGGCGGGCCATGAAGTGGCGGCCCACCATCTCCCCTGCTAGCCCTTCCCAACCAGCTACCTGTCATCTGGCCAGACTATCACCAGCCTGCACCCCTCAGCAACCCGGGAAGGTCGAGCAGGCAGGTCAGGGATGGAAAAGTGAGCCTGAAGCAGATCGGCCAGGAGCCCAGCCTCTTGACTAGGGGAAGAGAGGGAGTGCTTGAAGCCTGGGCGTGAACTTGGAGCGCCTGGGTGGAGATCGGGAGATTTGGGGGACCCAGCGTGTGGCTGCCACCATCTTAGCCGCCAGTGCCCTTCAACCATCCTCCTCTCAGCTATCCAAACCATCATTGTCCGACTGCGCCCCCAGCTGTCCAGGAGGTGGAACAGGCCGAACAGCAGAGAACCGAGCCTGCACGCCAGCCCCTCCCACCAACTTCCTGCTAGCTACACAGACCATCATTGTCCATCTGCGCCACCAGCCATTAGAACAGGAACAGGCCGAACTGC
>PVLC010030066.1:0-19750 GCA_004027655.1 Graphiurus murinus
CTTGAGAAGGAGGGAGGAGGAGGGAGTGGGGTGGGAATTTGGGAAGGGTTAAATGAGAAATGTGTGCATGTATGCCTTTACCAGCTTGTACCTAACAAAGATGTATGATTACAATGTACCAATTAAAAATAAATAAATAATAAATAAAAAAATAAAATAAAGTTCTAACTTCAAAAATTCTGGTGAAAATGATTACTTGTAGAAGATTTTTTTTCTATAATTCTGGTGGAATAATGTGATCCTTTATATTTAGAAATTACTATCACAAAAAGAATTTAGAATGCTATAAAGATAGCATGTCATCAAATACCATTTCCTTAGGGTATCTAAAATATTTCTTTTCTCCTAATGAGGGAAAAGAATGCAAGTCTTATAAACTACTGAAATCAAGTAGAATGATAATGTTAAAGATGATAGTAGAAACCCAGAGATTTCATTTTTCTTCATATATTTATGAAAAGGATGCATCATTTTCTGATGTAATAAATGTGAAATAAAGACTAGAAAAGTGTTAAAAGAACATTTTTTAAAAAAAGAAAAAGAAAAGAAACCTAAAGGTAATACCCAGGAAAGACTAAGTCTGCATCAGAATTTAACTCTCTTCTTTGGTAATTCTGTGATTTTAAAATCATAACCAAAATAGGAAAGCTAGACTTCTGAGTAAATAAATGGCTGACACTTACATGTGCGTATATATGTAATTTATTTTTGTCTTATAAATGGATATAGTGGACTCAAAATTCCTCTTTTGTCAATTTTGCTGATTGTGATACAGGTGAAATAAAACTGCCTAGCTTCTTGCCATTGCTGATGAAAGGCACTTTGTAACTTATACATAACATGTACTATATCTGCTTACAGGTTGTAACAGATCCTATCCATGGAATTGTGAAAACAAATAGAAAAGAAGTAGAAATACTGTTCTTTTATTTAAAAAAATCAATGGTAACATATCTCATAATAGCTGGGAAAAGAAACAAAAGTGAGAGAAAATAGTCTTTATTTTGAAAATATTCAAAGGAGCAAATTACAACCTGAACAATAAGCATGCTGAAACTTTGAGAAAGAAGAAAAGTTCTGACCTTAAATGAAAAGAAATAATTTCTCAAGTATGGATCATAACCAGACAACTTAGGTGCAAAAATGATTGATCACATGCTGATTTTTGTGGTATGAGTCTACCGCAGTAAGTCTGAGTTCTATAGCATGAGTTTTTAAACATTAACAAAGGGAGAAGATTAATTTTATCACCATATAGTCATGCTCATATTAAATCCTCAAAGATAGTATTAAACACTGGCATTCAAGAACTAGGGGAACATATAAATGGGCCAATAAAAAGGGAAATTATCAGGGAAAAAATAGTAAATACTTTTGGTAGGTGCTTTCTGGAAAAAATGGTTTTGTCCATCAGTAATAGGAGAACTGAGTTCAAAAATGTCTTGCTCGAAAGGTGTATACTGAGATTATAATATAGTGGTGAAAAGTAAAATAAAGACTTTTTACATTTATTGTTAGCCACACTTACTATCCAAGATCTTGCATAAATTCACACAGTATGGCTCTGACACCTATGGAATATATATTTCAAAGTTCTCTCTGGTCTAAATTTTGAGGATCACAAGATCCTTAATATTTGGAGCTTTAGCCCTCAAGATTCCTAGCAGGAGTTTGCCTTTGCAACCCCTAGAGAAGGAAAGACATGCAAAACTAGCTAGATTCATATTTGTCAGGGAGAAGCTCATTTCAACAGTTATGGTCTTTGGTACAGGAGAATAAAACTATGAGCAGAACCATACTGAAGCAAAGAGAGAGAGAGAGGGCAGTTGGAAAGAGAGATATACACCAGAGCCTCTTTATTTTTCCATCCTCTGGTTTCCTGCCAATGCCGCCCTTAGACTGAAAACCAAAGGGAAACAGGGCCCATTACTTCAGTCCTTAAAAGGCAGCCTCCAAGTGCACAGACCAAAGTGAGAACAAGAGCATAAAGTGGATCCCAAGAGTCAAATGAGAGTATTCAGACAGCCTCAGCCCATTACAAATATCCTCAGAGTTGCCTCAGCGGTTTGCAGAAAGTCAAGAGAACATTGGGGCAAAATCAAGCTCCATTTAGTCTATAATTTCTTTTGTGCATTCTTCCTAGCCAACCAATATACTGGAAAAGTTGAACTGCCGGTATACAAATATAGAATGGTAAGTACATAAAAAATGAGAGGCTGAATGCTTCAAGGATAAAAAAAAAATGATTAAAAAGAATGAGGATTTTACAGTATGGATTGACAATTTTGTTTTTGCACTACAATCAAAACAATGATATAAAATGCAACACTTGATGTGAGATTACATTACATTGTTACAGAATAGGCACACAGAGAACATTAACAAGTGACAGCCTTGAATCTGAGTAATAGAGAACACTGAAATAATCCCAATACTGATTGGAAACCAAACAGTAACAAAAAACTCTGAGCAGATTTTATATCCTAT
This sequence comes from Graphiurus murinus, assembly GCA_004027655.1. Taxonomy (NCBI): domain Eukaryota; kingdom Metazoa; phylum Chordata; class Mammalia; order Rodentia; family Gliridae; genus Graphiurus; species Graphiurus murinus. The sequence continues at coordinate 2,488 of PVLC010030066.1, forward strand.
TTATTCAGAGCTAGTATCTGCAAAGTGATAAAGCAGTGGAATCAGTCATTATGAAGTAACAGCATAACACTGAGCAGCACAGAACAGTCAAGAAGTATTCAAGGTTGTCAGAACATTCAAAGGTTGGGGCAGTTAACACAAAGACATTGATAGCTGTGTAGTTTTTACTTTGCAAGCAACTATTCCTAGACTCAAATATACCTGAAGGTATGTAGGGGTGTGTGTGTGTGTGTGTGTGTGTGTGTGTGTGTGTGTGTCTGTGTGTGTGTCTGTGTGTGTGTCTGTCTGTGTGTCTGTGTCTGTGTCGGGGGGAGGTACATGCTGATATAAAGACCAGTTTGGGTTAATGAATAAATTAATGGTATAGTCAAAAGCTGGAGGATACAACTTAGCTAGGCTCCTAGCTAATTGAAGTTAGAATAGAAATAAATTGAGCACATTCTTCAATGTTCTGTCTAAATTTTTCTGCTGAGGGCTGTGGCTCTTTTCCAGAAGCTAGAGGCAGAGCTGAAATGAGCTATGATTACTAACTCTTAGAAGGCTGCAGGTTGAAGGGGAAATGGACACATAGAGAGGCCTTAATTCTTCTCTATAAAAAGTCCAACTGAAAGAGGCTCTCATGAGATGGGACTAGCTTGAAAAATGGCAAGGCCAGAGGAGCATGAACATCTACATAAGATTCTGCCACAATCAGCTTACTCGAGGTTCCTCAAGGAGACTTTTTTTTCCTTTTTTGGTGGTGCTGAGGATTGAATGCAGGGGCATTCTGCCTCCAAGCCAAACCCTCAGCCCTATTTTTATTTATTTATTTTTTTAATTTGGAAACAAGTTTTCGTTAAGTTACTGAGAACCTCGCTAAGTTGATGAGGCTGGCTTTGAACCTGCACTTTTCCTGTCCTAGCCTCCTTAGTACTGAGATTACAGGCATGTTCCACTATGCCTGGCACTGAGAGAGATTTTAAATCAGAGGAAAACACTCATGAAGGAAAGCCTCCTTGGAAACCTTGGCAAACAAATCTTAATGCAGAACCTTAAAAATATATCTGAATTCGAGAGGCTTCTTTTGTCTAGTCTCAGCAAGACAAAGAGTGTTCTTCTTTTACCTAGAACTGATTTTTAGAGGGAGTTGGGGAGACAGGGCAGTTATCAACTACCCAAAGAAAAGCTCTATCATAATCAATACTTTATCATAGCACAGCTACATATATGAAAGAGAAGCAAACCATTTACATGGTATTATGGCTTGCATGTGGAAGGTCCCCCACACTTATGTAAGCATGGACCTCAAAGCAACAAGGTTCAGAGGTGGGACTTTTAGGCAATTATTAGATTTTAAAGGGTCTAACCTCATCAGTGTAAGGTTAATCCACTGAGAATTTGGTAGACTACTGGGAAGTGGGACCCAGGAGGAGGAAATGGTCACTGAGGGCAAACCCTGGAAGGGGTTATCTTCTCCCTGACTCTTTGTACCCCCAACCCCCTGCTTCCTGGCTGCCTTGAGATAAACAGCTTTCCTCTCCCACACCCTTTCACATGATGCTCTTCCCAGAGCGATGGAGCCAGCCAACTGTGCACTGAATCCTCTGAAACCATGATCCAAAATAAGTATTTCCTCCTCTAAGCTGTTCTTGTCAGGTATTTTGGTCACAGCAATGAAAAGCTGACTAATACACATGAGAAAGAACTATGTTGGCAGGGTCTCATACCGTAAACTCCCTTTCCTCTCATCTTGACATTGTCAGTCCCTACAATCATCACTGAAACAAACACCCCTGTTTACGAGATGCATTGCTGGATAACCAATTGTCCCCAAACCTAATGTCTTGAAACACCATTGTGTCAGTTTCTCTCACAGTTCTTCAGGTTGATGAGGCTTCTTGAGGTTTCCACTTGATGTTGACTGGGGCCACAACCATCTGGGGGCTCAACTGAGCTGGAACACCCAAGATGGCTCACCTGCACAGCTGGCAGTCGATGCTAGTTGTTGACTGGGAGCTCAACTGTGGATGACATCCAGAACACCTGCTTATAGCTTGTATCCTCTCCATGGGACTAGGGCTTCTCCATGTTTTAAGCTGGTTTCTGAGAGAATATGCATCACAATAGCACACATATAAAGAGGGAGCAGAAGCTGCCAGTGATCCCTAGAACAGTGAAGCATCCCTTCTAGCTCATTCCATCGGTTAAGGAGTTGTAGGACTGCCCAGGACTTAAGGGGATTGAACATGAACTAATACAGAACCCCCAGGTCTCTTTAGTTTACTACAATCCTTGAACATAATATATTCATATCAGCACCCCCAAAAGTTAAGTCATGATGGAGTGTTGCAGACAGTAGCTTCATGTTCTCTCCGCAGGCCAGTATTTTTCTTTTCTTTTTTTAAATATTTTTTATTGGTGCATTAAAATCAGACATTTTGTTAGGTACATGATGGTAGAGGCATACATGCACACATCTCTCATTTAACCCTTCCCCAATTCCTGCCCTATTCATTCCTTACTCCTCCCTCCTTCTCATGTTCTATTTAGTGCTTGACTTTGATATGTTTGTGAATCTACATCATGTGCATTAGGGTGTTTCCCTCTCCCTTTCTCCCATGACCTTCAGTTAGATCACCTTCTTTGCTCATCTAAGGTTTCTCCTTCTTCATCTTTGTTATTCTTATTCTTCTTCTTATTATTATTATTATTACTACATTGTAATAACACATCTTTGTTAGTTACAAGCTGATAAAGGCATACATGCACACATCTCTCATTTAACCTTTCCCCAGTTACCACCCATTCCCTCCCTCCTTCCTTCTCAAGTTCAGTTTAGTGATTGATTATGATATGATTGTGAAAGTACATCATGTGCATTAGGGTTTGCCCCCCATCACCTTCAGTTAAGTCACCTAGAATATACAGAGAATTCAAAAAACTCACAGCTAAGGAAACAAATAACCTAATAAAAATGGGCAAATGATCTAAATAGACATTTCACAAAAGAAGAAATACAAATATCCAATAAATGTATGAGGAAATGTTCAACATCATTAGCAACCAGAGAGATGCAAATCAAAACAATCCTGAGATTTCACCTAACCCCAATCAGAATGTCAATCATCAAAAACACAAACAACAACCAATGCTGGAGAGGATGTGAAGAAGTGGGAACCCTAATACACTGTTGGTGGGATTGCAAATTAGTGCAACCACTTTGGAAAACAGTTTGGAGGATCCTCAGATGAATGGGAATGAACCTACCATATGATCCAGCAATGGAATAGAAACCAAAGTATCAGACCAGTGCACGTGTATCTATGTTTATAGCCGCACATTTAACAATTGCCCAACTATGGAACCAGCCAAGATGTCCATCAACAGATGAATGGATTAGAAAACTATGGGATATGTACACAATGGAATTTTACTCAGCCATAAAGAATAACAAAATTGTGTTATTTGCAGGGAAACAGATGGGACTGGAAAACATTATGTTAAGTGAGATTAGTCAGTTGCAAAAAGTAAAAAAAAAATCATATGCTCTCCCTAATACATGGAAACTAGGGAGAAAGTGGGTCATAAGAGGGACTCTAGACGAAGAAGGAGAAACCTTAAATGAACATTTTTTTTCTAGGAAACTTGAGTAGCAATAGGTAATGCTAGTTGACCAATATTGTCAGGCAGTGAGGGGGTGAGGACAGTTCGTTTGTTGCCAACTGACTAAATTATAAATCAAAATTTGCAAGTCGAAGAATACAAAAGAATAAAAAGGAGTCAAGGCAATGTATACTCAAAATGAGCTGAGTTCAGGGAACTAATTCAAACGATTCTAGTTGTGACCTCCCTGAATCTGGGAGGAAACTTCATCCACAATTTGGGGCTCAGTAAGATTAAATGAAAACCCTAGAGAAATAAGAGACTAATTAGCCTTTCTGAAGACTATGAAACTGGAATAGGCAATATGAATATGGTTAATTCAGTTTCTTATCATTTGAACTGTTCCTATTGTGCTTCTATATTTTCTTCCTAACTTTTACTACTTAAATATGATTATTATTTTTTAAATCATAAGGACAAGATAACAGATTTTATAATCTACCTGGAAGCATAGTCTCATCAAAGGAAACCATAGACATACTTTTGTTACAAAATGGAAGAAATGAAGACTGAGAGAAATGTAGGAAACTTTGAGCCAAATGTAGTTTTTATTTCACTTGAACTACTTTGCTTTACTTTTCAAATTTAAGCTAATTTAAAAACACAAAAATAATGTCTTTTATTTCAAAGTCATTTATTTTTCTATATATTGCATTAATCAATTTCAAATATATATACACATATATTTAAATTTTCATCTTTTAAATGTTTCTACTATTTTGTCAGAGAGTCTCTGGAGGAGCCTCCAATTTTATAATTGAGATCAACAAGAAGATCAGCTTTCATGACTAGAGAATTACTTCCATAGACAATATTTATTTCACCAAGAAAAGTTTATCTGTATTCACTAGGTGACAGTTAATAGCTAGTATTTTTTCTTTTTGAATACTTTTCTGCAGTTGCCTTAACATTAAATATTTGAGATTACTTTATGGGATAAGGAGAGAGAAAGACTGTGGCAAAAATAATTTCTAATGGCTGAGACAAGAGTAGTCAGGCAAAGTTCCAGAGAGCAGTGGAGGCTACAACTGCCCAGTTCCCACTGACATCAGTATGAGTAATAAAACTAAATCCTCTGGAGATACTTTGAAATCTTAGCCTGCAGTATCTTTGGAAATGTTTCACACTGAAATTGTATTTCTAATTCCACAGCCAATAGTTGTCCTAACCAATTCCTTCCCCTTCTCCCAAACATACAATAACATCTGACTCTGGTCATTATAGTGATCACTTCGATTATATTAACTGTGTGCAGGAAGGGTAAGTCAGGCAGTCACTCTGATCTGCCCATTTAAAATGATACTGCAGCCAGGCATGATAACACATACCTTTACCATGTACTTAGGAAGCTGAGACAGGAGGATGAAAGATTTGAGGCCAACCTCAGCAACTCAGTGAGACCCTCAAGAACTTAACAAGACCCCATTTCAAAATAAAAAAGGGCTAATGGTTTAACTCAAAGGTAGAATGTTCCTGGGTTCAATTCTGAATACCAAAATAAATAAAATATATCTATATATAATGGTGCCGCATTGGCTTTCTTTTGCCCAGTTGACAAAGGGATGGTGCAAGTCTTCACCAAATATCCCAGCTCTATCCAAATAATGTTCATAAAGGATGATTGGGTCTGAAGATGTGGCTCAGTGATGGAGTGCTTGCCTAGTATGTGCAAGGCCCTGGGTTCAATTCCTAGCAATACAGACCCACATAGATGATTGATAAATGCTACAACTGTGGGCTGATTCTTAAAATCTAACACATGGCCCTCACTCATTCTCATAGACAGAGAAAGGAAGGAGAAATAGGAGGAGAGCATAAATGTGCTCTCTCCCCTATTTTCTCTCTTTATTAGTTATAACATTTCCCTGAAGGATCCAAACCATACCTACCATGAAAGAATATGTGTTATATGCTTAATTTCCTAGTGCCTCTTCTAATGAGGCTATATTAAGAAGATTTATCCTACAGGGTGATTATGATTAATGAATTTGAAGTTCTTAGAAGTGTGCCTAACACATAGGAAGCATTAAATCTATGCTCTCTATGCTTATAAATCTTTACACAGGATTTGGATTGATATGCAAAATAGTATAACCCTGGTCCTCTCCTGAACTGATCATGTCTCTGTCTCTCCTCTCTCTGTCTCTCTCTCCCCCCTATTTCTATACACATATAATCATTAAATTGTAAACCCAGAATTCTAAAGTAGTAGGCAAGATAACAGTGTTAGTGCTGCCATTGACTGACAGGATTTAATGTATGTTATGTATATGTAATGCAGGAAAATTAACTGACCCAATAAACAATGATGATGATGATGATGATGATGATAGTTGTGGTGATGGTAGTGATGAAAGCTTACATTTACTGAGCACCACATGTTATCCAGGAAGTGTGTGTGTGTGTGTGTGTGTGTGTGTGTGTGTGTGTTATATCCAAACTACTATGAGCCTTTTGACAGATGTTATGGTTTAGATATAATTTTACTGTTCCCCTAAGGGCCCATTGTAATTAGTCTCCATCCCCAGTGCAATGCTGGTGGAATGTGGTGGAACCTATGGAAGATGAGGCCCTGTGAGAGGTCCTTGGGTCACTGAACACCTAGGTAGTTCTCATATGGCCCTTTCAGTGTTCCAAGAAGGTTATTATAAGCAGAGCAAACCTGGCCACTCCAATTCTCTCTCTGCTTCTAGGATCACTGACTTCCTCCACCACATGCCCCCACCATTGACATCTGCGCCATGAAGAAATGTAGCCAAGTGGCAGCCCTTGGCAGCCCACCGAGCCTACATTATGCTGTTCAGACTTCAAGCCTCAAAACTGTGAGCAAAATAAACTTCTTCATAAGTAGCTTACATAAGGTATTTTGTTATAGTAAAGAAAGGTGATGAATACAATATTACTGCATCTATTTTATATATAAGAAAACTAAGATTTTATAAACTACTTTTAGCTCTTGTTTCTCTAATCTTCAAAGTGAAGTTTTTCAAGTCCTGTCTAATTACTTGCCTTTACTTCCTAAATACCATTGACTCATTAACCTACTCAAGTCCCACCTCATCAATGAAATGAAGTAAAATCCCCTGTGGGCTCCTTCCTGCGAAATCCGGTTAACCCTTTCCCACCTTGCCCTACCTGATCTCACAAGGGACCAACAGTATCCCTGTCTGGCAAAAGACACTGTTGGTCATTCCCTCCTTAAAAATGCCCTCTATCCATGTTTCCCATGACACTTTCTTCTCCTGAATTTTGTCTTTATCTATTGATTGTTGTCAGTGTTAAATAAGTTCCTATTCCTCTTCATCACTCAGGAGAATAGCTTTTGAACAGCTTTCTAATAGTTTGACTGAGACCATAGGAAGAAATATATTTTACATCACAATTCTATATTCAAATATGTATTTGTACATTTCATAAAATGGACTTGTTTACCATGAGTAATGTGTTCTGATAACATTTATCTGATTAAAAATAATACTGTTAGTCATCGTACAACAAACTGATATCATGGTTTACACATTGTTTATCATTCTGTCTCAGAGTTATGTTTCCTCTGGCACCTGGTTCAAACAAGTCCTGAAGTGACCAGCCCACTGGGTCACAACTGTCCAAGTGCATGTCACATACTAGCACATGGTGGAAACAAGGTCCAAGAGACTAGGTAGTTGTCTTAGTTAGGCAAAGAAAATTATAACTTAGTCCATAGAACATTTTTAAATGTTGCCATACGTATCAAAGAGGTATTTGCTAAATAAAAGTCTCAAACTGAATAAGCAAGTGCTACACTGGGATATGGGTTTTAACTATTTGGAAATAGACATCTTTTCTAGTTTTGAATCAGAAAAATTCTAATACCCAAAAAGGCTTTAAATACCTAATACCCCAAAGGGCTTTAAATTAGAGTAATTTATGACACCAGGATTAATTATTTTCTAATTTTACTATTCCATTGGCAGACTTTCAAACAAACTTAAGCATCTTTTGTTCTTACTTCTTACTTCAAGCATCGCTTGTTCATTCACTCAGCATTAGCTATATTGTTGCATTTTCTATATACAAGGTATTGTGCATGAGGTCAAAGGGAATGAAGATAAATCAGACATTCAATTGTATCTCAAAGGTGTTGTGTTATTTGTTTATTTATCCATTTAAATATTTTAACTAGTAATGGCTATTTTGTAAGTACTTGCTTATCTCCCACACAGTCATAGATGTATGACCCATTAACCTTTTAATGCAAGTTGAATGTTTTTTTAATCATGCTTATTCAATTACTACTATAAAAATCCAACAAACCATTTGTGTGGAGTTTTTCTGTGTGAGTGCCTGTGCGCGTATGTGTTTCAAATACTTTCATTCTGAAAATCTTTATCTCTTGATAAAAAATTAACATTTAGATCCAAATGATTGAGTGATTAGCTATGATCTAGTTGCATTATATGCAGTGAATATTAACCATCAACTAGATGTTAAAACTGGATAACAAAATCCCAATAAACAGGATTTTTATCCTTTAAGATGTACTTTCAGGACCTTAGCAAAATTCATTATTTAGACAACAATGTGCTATTCATTAGTTTTTTTGTTTTGTTTTGTTTTTTTGTGGTACTGGGGATTGAACTCAGGAGCATTCTACCTCCGAGCTATACCCCCAGCCCTATTTTTTTTATTCTTTATTTTGAAACCGAGTCTCACTAAGTTGCGGAGTGCCTCACTAGGTAGCTGAGGCTGGCCGCGAACCCGGATCCTCCGGTCTCAGCCTCCCGAATGCTGGGATTACAAGTGTGCGCCACCACGCCTGGCTGTTTTTTATCTTTAAGAAAATAAAAGGTTGTGTTTTAGCTTCTCACAACCTACTGAGCAATAATATTTTTAATTTAATAGATTTATTTTCCAGTCAGGACATAGAAACTCATATGCGTAGTAAATTAATCACACTAATGTTAATAACTGTTGTTAATCACATCTAGTTCTGTGGGCACTTTAGGAATGAACATACTGTGAAAGTGGTGACTGAGAACAAGTTTCATGCTACACTTTGATCCAGGATGAAATGCCAGGTACAGCTTACCCCAAAGGATATTTCTTTTTGTTTGGAATGGTAGCCCAGGTGGTAGAGACAAATATTAGTCTAAACCCATACCAAGGAGAGTCTAAGGATACACATCCCTTACAAAATAGACATTCCATTTTGAGATATGCATTTTTGCATATATGCCTAGAAAACCGCATGTGTGAGGTTGTTACTCCCAGCATTAACTTGTGATAATAAAAAGTTAGAGGGAACTCAAGTGTCCAACACACACACACACACACACACACACACACACACACACACACACACTTTCACAAAGACACACACAATATAAAATTCTATTTGTGAATACTAGAAAGTGAATAACCTACATGTAAATGCATTGTTAATTTTAAATGTATTATTATTAAGCATCAATCTGATTACTAAATCTAAACAAAAGTATAATTTGAAGATACATGATATTATATCACCTGTACAAATTATAAAAGGATATGATGAAAGAAAGGATGGTAAATTATAAAACAGACCAAAGAAATACAACTTCATAGAGGAAGTTTCTTCTCTAGGGAAGGAAAACTAGAAAGGGAGGGGAGGAATTTTATTTAATGTTCTTTTTAAGGGTTAGAAACACATGTGATTAGATCTTTCCATTTATTAACTCTGGGTGGTGGACAATATGCATATTTTAGTTTATTCTCTTTGATCTTTCTTATAATTGAAACATTAGTGGATTTAAGACAATAAAAAAAAAACTAGTGACATATAAATCTGGATCAACTCTAAGCAAAGTAATTATCTGATATAAGAACATTGTGCCTGGTGCCATCAGATGGTCTACATTCACCTCCTCAGGCTAATGGCGCAGTTATGATCATAGGAGTTTTGTCCAATCTGAAGCTGACCTTCTACAGTGTGACTGGCTAAGCACTACTACAGAAGCTGGCATGTCAGTCTGGGTCACAGTCAAGAATGTTACACCCCACCCAGGATGGAAAAATCACAGTACGACAGAGGAAGCTAGTAAAAGGATAATCCCCTGATAGGCAGGGGACACCAGATCACAAACAGACTCACAAAAATAACACTAAATTGAGACCATGCCCAAGTTGATGGCACTGCTAAGGTCCTCCACAACTCTGTCAAACAATACAAAGTGAGGCGTGAGGCCTGGTGCTCCCTGAGCCCTTCACATGCATCAGTTCATTTTATCTTGTGTCTAGGTTTGATATTATTGTCAAACTTTATAGATTAAGGAATTGAAGCATTAATACTAAATGCTGAAACTAAAGCTGAAGCAGAAAAGGAAAAGGAAGGGAAGGGAAAGAAGAAAGTCCCTACAATATTCAGAACTTTAAAAATAAAGTTTAAAATATTCCAGGGGGGAAAAACCTCATGTAGTACAAGGATGACAGATTTCTTTTTTGTTTTGTTTTGTTTTTAGTTTTTTATTTTTCTTCCATCTCCAAAGCCATTGTTGATGCAAATGGAAAAGTTGACCGACACTGCCTCTCCCTAAAGAATTGGTAGAAACTATCCTTAAGCAAACAACATTTTTTATTCTATTTCAAGATTTATGTAGACTTTTTTATGTCTTTAAAGTGAAAACAGCAGGTGAATAAATATAAAATAACCCTGAACCTTAGAGAGGACTGTAAGTGATTCTCCATAAATTTAAACCAACATTCAGTTGGGGAAGTAGAAAAGAAACTGAACATATACCAACACAATGAGAATTTTATTTTTACATCTTATGTTTGACATTCTAGTCTTATTGAGAAATAATTTTGACTTTTTTTAAACCAAAGGTCATTTTAAAAGCTACGGTTGGCTTATATTTTGTGTCTGCTATTCTCATGAGGCAAAACACATTGTACACCAAAAATCTAAATGACTGAAGGGCACTTTGGGACACAATTATTTGGGCAACATAAAAGAGATATGGGGGAGATAAAATAAATTAGTTATTAGAGAATCACTTCTAAATAAAACAACAAAATCATAAGTATATTATGGAAAACAATCCAGGTAGAAAAATATTTAATTGGAAGTAGTTTTAATTACAGAGAATCTATTATTGTATTTGAGAAATAGGCATATTTTGATTCTCAAGAGTTGAAAATAAAGTACCCTTGTGTGATAAAAATAAATGGTGAGCTGAAAGGAGGTGTAGCTCAGTGGTACAGTGCATGCTTAGCCTGTGTGACCCCCTGGGTTCCATCCCCAGCACTATAAATAATAGTCATAATTATAATAGTAACTATACTAATATATCAATTGAAACCCCATTTTTCTCTACACACACACACACACACACACACGCACAAATATACACACCACAGGGAAGAGTCGATGGTTTGAATAATTATAATTGAGACATAATTCACTCTCTAAATAACAGAAAGTGAAGCACTTTTAAACTTTTGGCAGGCCCCAACATAGAAACAAAAAGAAGCTCTATGGTCCTCAGTGAAAGTAGGCTACCTTTTAACTCAGCTTTGCTAATTGTAAAAGGAGAGTTTCCTCAGTGAAGATTTTCAATGTGTTTTCATGATTGAAGCATTTGATTAAGCTGGGAGACAAAAAATGCCAAATTATGATTTTTGGACTTGTTAATAACATTGACATAATGAAAAAGTCAGGTAATGGGAAAGATTAGTGAAGATTATTTCTGCAGGAAATCCCTTGGAGCTACAAGGAGACTAAAATAATAAAATATAAGGTAGAGCCAGGTTTCGTGGTAAAAGCCTGTAATCCCAGTACCTGGGCAGCTGAGACAGCAGGATTGAAGTTAGCGTCATCAACTTTGCGAGATCCTAAGCATCTTCAGAAGAACCTGTTTCAAAATAAAAAGGACCGAGGGTGTAGCTTAGCAATAGAATGCTCTTAGGTTCCATCCCTAGTACCATAAAATAAAATAGTAAGCTTTGAGGGAATTTCAAATATGAGATATCCATAAATAGGGGAGGATTTCCATTATAACCCATAAAACTATTCCACAAAGGAAGCAGTTTCAATTATTCCCTAGAATCAGAGTTCAGAGAGCCACCTCTTGCCAATGTAGTAAAAATAAGAACTTTCTGCTCCCTTTAACCATCCATCATCTCTCCTTTATTCCCATCCCACTCTTATACCTAGCTGAGACAGAAACAGTAGTCAGTAATTGGGGAGGAGAGTAAATAAGGAAAAAAGAAGTGAATGAGCATTCTCCCTAGTAATAGGTCATCAAGCTACTGCAGGTAAACCAAACCAACTGCCCTTTTATTTTACCTAAATAAATGATAAACATGAGAACAGATGTCTTTATAGAACTCTAAATAAGTAGCTCTATTTTACCTTTCTTAATGAATTCATATATAGTGAATGCTTCATTTTTAAAGTAATCACTTACAAGTCAATTTATTTCCTCCTTACGAAATAGCAGTATTAGTGATATTATTGTGCAGAGAACTTTGGGTTATTATAAATTAGTTGACATTTAACTTTCAGGATGCTAATTTTAGAAGAATTTATTTATTGATTAATCTATTGATTTTGTTTAATCTGATTCAATTAAGTTTCCATCTCAATTTAAATTATTATATGCAGTACTTACAAAATAATTCTGTTTTACTAGGAGATGGTAGTGTCCTACAAATGCTATCAAAATCCAATATTATGTTTTTATAATAGTGGTATAATGATGCTCATTTATTTGTCTTTAAACATGGCAGTCCAGCCAAAATTCAGAGAGAATTTATCTATTCTGACATTTTCATTTCCTAGAATTTCTGTTAAATAAAAACATCACATGCACAAATTAATCATCCACTATGATCCAGACCTCATGGTCCCACAGAGGATTTGACTTGGGTCATTGTGAAAAAGACTTCTCTACCTCGTAAGTCTCAAAGAAGTTAAAGACTTCATGAAATAAAGTGAAACAAAAGAGTTTTGGTTCATTTGTGATGCTGTAACAAAATACCTGAAGGTGGATAATTTATAAATAATAGAAATGTACTATCTCATAATTATAGAGGCTAAGAAATCCAAGATCAAGGCATTAGCAGGTATGATATCTGGTGAAAAGCAAATTCTCCCTTCCCAAGATGATGCCTTGAATACTGTGTTCTCACATGGAAGAAAGGACAGAAGGCCAAAAAAGAGATGATGTCTGTGCCCTTACATGACAGAAGAGTGAAAAAGGCTAGATGCTAGATCAAGTCTCCTTTATGAGGTCTGTCATACCATTTACAAGGGCTCTATCATCCAGACCTAATCGCCTCCTAAAGTTGTATTACATTGGCAATTAAGTTTAAACACTTGAATCTCTGGGAACATTCAGACCACAGCAAAAGGATAACAAGCTCTGTTGGGCTAGGAGGTGTTGAGTGATTGTGCTTGAGTGAATGTTCTGCAAGTCCAGAGATAGGGCCCATCAGGCTACAGAAAGTCCAGAGAGGGGATTCATTGTCTTTCTTATACCTCTAACCACATCAACATAAATCTATAGTGTAATTATGTAGGATGATTGTAAAAACTGAGCCGGGCGTGGTGGCGCACGCTTGTAATCCCAGCATTCAGGAGGCTGAGACCAGAGGATCCGGGTTCGCGGCCAGCCTCAGCTACCTAGTGAGGCCCCCCGCAACTTAGTGAGACTTGGTTTCAAAACAAATAATAAAAAATAGGGCTGGGGGTATAGCTCGAAGGTAGAATGTCCCTGAGTTCAACCCCCAGTACCGGAAAAAAAAAAAAAAAAAAAAAAAAAAAAAAAAAAAAAAAAAAAAAAAAAAAAAAAAAAAAAAAAAAAAAAAAACTGCCCTCAGCAAGGCACAATATCAAACTTTATCATCTGGGTTCCAAGTGCAAGTATTCCTCTTGCTAATATTATATATTGAGTAGGCACCCCACACCAGCTATCACAAGGCAATCATTTACTATTAACTAAGCTGTAAACATGTCTGGCATCACAAGGCCCAAGTGAGTTTGCGTGCAGCAAGCCAGAGCCTGCTGAAACAAGACTCATGTAATAGTGTTACATGTGTGAAATAAGTAAATAATATTTTATATAAAATCATCTTTAATAACATTATTAGAAATTCATATAAATAAGAACTGAGGGATACAGCATCCTTCTATTTCCCATTCTGTAAGACAAAGATAAATTTTTAAACATTGAACATTTTCTGAACAAATATCTGTCATTGACTAACACTCCCCCAAGCTTTGACTCTAAAGACAATCTTCTCTCAGGTGAATGGCGTGGAAGATGAGTCCTTGACGTCACAAACAACCAGAGCACACAGAAGTCAGTTGGTGAGGGGCCCTACATCAGCAGCTTCAGCTGCAAACCTACAAAAGAGTTCAAAGGAGGAAAGGAACGAAGGAAGAGAGGAAGAAAGGGAGGGATGGAGGAAGGGAAAGAAAGAGACTGGGCGGGAAGGGAAGGAATGAAATTATGATAATACACAAGGAGATTAGCACTTTGAGTAGCTGTCAGGAAATGTCCTAAATAGACGTCACACCATAAGAAATCAAATAATTAAATAATCTGAAAAACTTTATTTTGTTTTTGTTTTTTGGGGTTTTTTTGGTACTGGAGATTAAACCCAGAGGCATTCTACCTCTGAGCTATAACCACAGCTCTTTTATATTTCTTTGTTTGTTTGTTTGTTTGTTTTTTTAACAGGAACTCACTAAGTTGCTAAGGCTCTCGCTTAACTGTTGAGACAGGACTCAAACTTCTGATCCTCCTGTCTCAGCCTTCCAAGTACTGGGATTACAGGTACACACCATGAACCTGGCTTGAAAAAGATTTTAAAATAAGTATATTTAAGATATTCAGAGATAATGAAGAAGTAATAGCTTTCATATAAAATAGGAGAATATTTTCCTTTAATGAGTACAAATACTGAAAACTAGTCTTTAGAAATCTTGGAAAGAAAAAACATAGTAACAAAAATTAAATACAGAATTAGAGTATGTTAAACTTGAAGAAGCTATCTAAAGCAGAGAGATATCAGGAGTTTTAAAATACTAAAGGGAAACTGATACTGGAGAGAGAGTCATTAAATCCAATAAATGTTTAAGAGTTCCCGGAGTTAATAACAACTTAGGAATTACTGGAGGAAATAATGACTGATAATTTTCTAAATTTGAAGAAATTTGGGAGTCCTTGGCTTAAAAGAAATGAGACTGAGCAGGACAATTTCCTTTAAAACATGTATACCTAGGTTTATCATGGCAAAATTATAGAACATAAAGGTTGCAAAAGAGGTCACAAAAGCAGTCAGAGAGAAAAGAAATAGTTCCTTTAAAAAAAAAAAAAAAAAACAACCAACCAAAGCCGGGCATGGTGGCATATACCTATAATCCCTATTGGAGATTGAGACAGGAAGATCGCAGGTTCAAGGGCATCTTCAGCCACTGAGCAAGACCCTGTTTCAAAATGAAAAGTGCTGGGGGAGTATCTCAGAGGTACTCCCAGTACCAAAATAAATAAATAAATAACCACTCACAAGAATATCAGCAGGCTTCTCATGAAGAACAAGAATAAAAACCCTGTATAGCCTTTCTGCATTAGGGGAAATCCTATGTCTGGAGTGCTGCCTTCCAAATACAGTGAGAATTCAAATTCCTAGACACTCAATTGAAACTGGGATTCAGTTTGATATATTTGACTCTACTAATCAGACACAACCATTTGAGACTTTGATTTGAAAGTGAGCCAAGGGAGGAATTAGTCTATTTGTGCAACTTCCTCTTCTCTGGCAGGAGTAGTAACCAAGCAATTGATATTTTGGCAGTAGAAGTGGAGGTAGGGGTGTTTTTCAGCAGTTGCAAGCTGGCCTTCCAGGTGTGGAAAGGCCCCGGGAGACTCAGGATGAGCTGCTCTCACCTTCAGATACACTGAAGAAATAGAAGGGGTAGTTTGCTCATCAGGAAAATTTTTCTGATGTAGTTTTAGACAATTTTTTTTCTGCTTTGAATTAAGAGCCATGATTACTAAGAGTGAATCAAAAATTTAGCAAACTTCATTAATATATTTAAGTAGTCTCTAAATAAAAATAAGAATGATTTTTATGATTAAAATAATATTCTGTTAAATTTCTAGGAATCTATATTTTGCTTATCCTAGCAGAACATCACTAAATCCTTGCTGAGTTCCAAATTTATACCAGTAATAATTGAGGAATACAGCCCTTGGATACTTTTGATTATATTTTCTCTATAGAATATCTATCACTTAGGGACAAACTATATTCTAGAATGCATTTTAGATGAGACATACAGCATTTAGGCTAAAAATATTGTCAATTTAAGTTAGCAGATGGTTCCTGTTTTAACTCATATGTCCAATATAGCATATACCTGAAGAATAATACCATCCAGAGTTGAGGAAAAGCGGACAGAGAAACCAGAAAATGTATATGGTCAGTGACAATGTCAAGAAGCATGTTAACAAGATGGTCTGATTACTGAGTAAAAGCAAAATATATTTCTCAAATAAAAGGAGTCTAGACATTCTAAACAAAATGTACTTTTATCATTCCTGGTGATTATAAACATCGTTATAAATTTTATATAGTAGATAGAGAAATATACTTTTAAAAAGTAAAAAAAAATCACCCTAAATTCCAACACATAGAAATAATTCTTGTTAACAAAAATGGTCACCATTTATAATTGCCAATAATTTTGTATGCATATATAAAGAATTAGGTCATAGTATTGTTTTAAATGCCAATAGTTTTTATATGTGTATATGAAGAATTAGAACATAGTATCTGAGCACAGTAACAAACATCTATAATTCCAGTACTTAGGAGGCTGAGTCAGGAGGATTGCAGATTCAAGACCAGCATGTGGTAACTTATTGAGATCCTGTTTTAAAATTAAAAATAAGGGTGGGAGAGAGAAATCTGATGAAGGAAACACTTCAAGAGACATGATGTACCTATGCAAAATTATCAATGTCAATCTCAGTTTCATGCATGGAGAAAGGAAGGTTTGGGGTGAAAGCAGGGGCAGGGGAAGCTCACAAAGTTCTGTGTGCATGTATGTCTCTATCACTCTGAATTTCACCATGATGTATGATTACAATGCACCAATAATTTTTTTAAATACAAAATAAGACAAAACAACAAAATAAAAGCTGTGTGGTAAAGTGAATTGGGTTCAATCTCTGGTACTACCGAAAACAACAACAACAAAAAACAAGGGTATAGTATTATAGCATTTATACCATGTTTAATTTCTATTAAAACTTTATAACAATTGATGGTGAACTAAAGCATGTATATTCTGGCCTCTTTATAAAACATCCAATGAATCTTAATAAAAGAATAAAAATAGAGAAAAATGCCAAGTAAGGAAAGTAGCCAAAATACAAATGATAAAATGGCATAAATTATCGGGCGCCCCAGGCTGAACCTTCAGCCATGAGGCCCCAATAAAAGACGCCGGCTAAAAGCTGCTGGTTCGAACCTCTTTTATTATCTCTCTCTCTTTTCTGGGATCAAAGGTTTTACACACACGATAACAAACACAGTGCTGAGGTCGTCTTTCCAAATAGTGCTTTTCCTACAGACTTCCAATAACCCCTCT
>PVLC010030067.1:0-19744 GCA_004027655.1 Graphiurus murinus
GTAGAAATATTTGTGGCAGTATTTTATGTGCGGATGTATCTAAGAAAGAGAACGAAGGGGTTGTAACTAAATTCCTCATGGAGGGAGGAGAGTAAGTGGTTCTATTTGTAAAGAAGAGGGGCACAGAACACTGAACTACAATTCTCCCTGAAACATCTGAAAATTGATCTCAGTTGGATCTGAAGTCCTTACCGGCTTCACCTCAACAAAGTACCCAAATGACTTTTTAAAAGGGTACAGCTCAAACCAGGGGAGAATGAGGGAAAGGGCAGGCTTGAAACTTACAGTGTGGCTGTAATCAATACTCCGCTCCTGAGCAAAAGTGGGAAGAGGCACGGGAATGTACTAAACCGCATTTCAAAAATGACACTGTAATTGCTGGCACTGCCCAGCCTAGCCTGGCCTCACCATTGCCAGGTTTTAAATTTATTTCAAACCGTTCTCCAGTCTGTCTAATTTTCTCTTTTTCTTTTTCTTTCTTTCTTTCTTTTTTTTTTCTTTTTGTACAAATAGCAGCAACTTAAAGTTAGTGAACAAAGCTTCAGAATTTTTTTTTTTTTTTTTTTTTTTACTTACAGCTAAATTTAACTTTACCCATCCAATAAAAAAGAAATAAGGGAGCCTTTATTATCACCCTGGATTTCTGGGTATGATACCACATCATAGAGAAGTGGTTATTAGAGACAATGGCCTACCAAGGTGAAGTTTGTAATAAAGCCTATTATGTGGTTTCACCATTGACACTAATGGAATGTAACAGTGATTTAGAATGATTTAATGGTTCCCAGGTTGTGCTCTAATAGTGCTCTTTATATTATGATGTATATCACAAAACCTAATGTGGCTGTTGTGATATATTGACAGTATTCATGCTGTTTCATTTTTTTAGGGGAATTTAAAAAACTGTCAAAGAGGAAAATTAATAGGCTGCAACTGCTTTATTTTCAAGGGTTCTGTTTTTTAAATGTATGTGCATAAATTTCCATTTGGTGCCACTCTTAGGCTAATAAATTCATTTGCATTTTTATTCTGGGGTAATAAAAGAAGTGTGCATGTGTATACAATCGCAAGTGTGTATTTATGCATTATATAGTATATATATATATATATTTACAATATATATTTGTGTTTTAAATCTAGCTTGGAGAAGACTGAAGTGCCATTGTATAATATATTTACAAAAATGGGTCTATTAGATTAAAATTCACCTGAGGAAATATCACAGGAGAAATCATAATTTTATTATGAAGTATAAAATTATTTGGTTTGAACTGTGAAGCAGAAATCTAGAATTTTAGAGCTAGCTCACAAAACACACAAACAAAATTTCTTGTGTGGTTCTCATGTGAGCACTTAGATTTTTGAGGGAAAGAACATTTGAAAGAGCAGAATTGAAGCGAAGCAGCAACTATGCTCTTATATTTTGTAAGCATTACAGCTTTAAATATTTTAATAATCTGGCATATTTTTAGTCAAAATAGGAAAAGAATGGTATTGTGACATTGAAGCCTATTGTTTGTTGAAAGTTGTGTGGCTAGAGTTGTTTTAGATGAATGGGAATGAGGGAGAGTTCTCAACAACTTCCATATTCTCAAATGTTTCCACCATTACTCCTTAAACTCTGTCAAGTCTTCTCTTCAGAATGTCCGACTTCCCCATTTCTGGGTAGCATCTATTTCTTAAAAAATCTAAAAGGCTTTCTATACATCTTAATTTATGAAATTGCCTTTTTCCTTTCTAGCACACAGCAATTTCTATGTCTCTGATCTCCTTTCACAGTGAGTTAAAACTCGTCAGCAATTCACTGTTTTATAAGTATATTTTAAGTAAACAGGCATTTGGCACTCAAAGCATATTTTCCACTTGTCTGATTGGTATACGTACAATTTTCCCCAACTCAAATACTATTCAACCAGACTTCTTGGGAAAAGAGGATAACATATTGTATGGTTGGGTTTTAGGTCTTTAGGCATTGCATTATTACAACAACAACAAAATGGCAACTCCTACAAATAATCATAAATGCTGGTGAGGATGAGGGGGGAAAGAAGCACTTATACACTGTTGGTGGGATTGTAAATTAGTACAGCCACTATGGAGATGAGTATGCAGGTTCCTCAAGGGACTAGGAATGGAACCACTATATGGCCCAGCTGTACCACTCCTCAGTATTTTTCCTAAAGAACTAGTCAGAATACTATAATGGCACACAAATATTTCATAATAGCCAAGTTATATAATCAGCCTAGGTATCTGTCAGCAGATGAATGAATAAAGAAAATGTGGTATATAAACAATGAAATTTTATTCAACCATACAGAAGAACAAAATTATGTCATCTGTAGGAAAATGGATGGAACTATAGAATATCAATCATGCTCAGTGAGATAAGACAGAATTGGAAAATCAAGGGTTGTGTGTTTTCTCTCAAATGTGGAAGCTAGAAATAAAAAGAGAAAAGAAAGGCCTCTAGAAAATGAGAGACAGTAGGGGAATGGAAATTAGGGATGAGAAGAGGGAAAGATACGGTTTCGGAAAGAAAACAGATCAAATGATATTATATGTGCACATGAATGCATCACTATGAATCTTACTATCATAGGCAGTTACAATGCACCAATAAATTTTTAAAAAATAACTTAATCATGATAAGAATTTTAATTTTAAAGAAAATATGCTCCCATATTTTATGGTTGATTTATTATAAACTAGTGTAAGATAGAAAAATTACTTTTAATTATTACTCAAGGTACTTGACTTTTTTTAATGTTCTTTTGGAATTGTGTCTTAAATGTGATCATAGATAAATTTGAATGTATAACTAATTTTGACTGAATCGTTGCCTTCTTCTCTATAAACATTACTGGCTATGCATGCCTCATATATAAGTGGATATATGTATATAAGTGGATATATGTTTAGGTTGATTTCTGGTGGACAAGAGTATTAACTATAGGAGACTGCATATTCCTTAATACATACAAAACATGTGTGTACAAATAGATATATTAACTAAAGGACTCTTTAACATATTTATCAGTATAAATGGTGAAGTTGTCACCTTTGTAAGTATATGACATTTAATAATGAGCTAGTTATTATATTCAGCTTAAATTTTTCATTTGAAAACTTAGTAGTGAATATATTCATTGGACATCTTAATTTCTCCTTACCAAAACTGGTAAACAAACAAGTAAAGACAAAAGAAAGACAAAAATTGAATAAGTGAAAAGACACTCTGTTGTTGAAAACACTAAATAATCATAAATATGCCAAATTTTCCCAAAATTAATGTATAAGTCTAATATATATGGACTATGGTGACAAGTCAATGAAATGATATTAAAGGTAATCTAAAGTTCACCACAAAAGTTAATGTTAAAAAACAATTAAGAGCCAGACATGGTGGCACACACTTGTAATCCTAATACTTCGGAGGCTGAAACCGGAGGATCCAGGTTCGTGGCCAGCCACAACTACTTAATGAGGCCCTCAACAACTTAGTGAGACGCTGTTTCAAACTAAAGAATAAAAAATAGGGCTGGGGATGTAATCGGAGGTAGACTGCCCTTAGGTTCCATCCCAAGTACTGCAAAAACAAACAAATAAAAAACAACTAAAAATATTCTGAAAAAAGCTACCAATATTTAAAAAACAAGTTTAACTATAACAGCTTATAACTAGCATTGGAAAAGAAAAAAATTCAAGCAAGTAGACAATCCAGAAATAAATTTAAGTATATATGAGAATTTAGTGAATAGCAAAGGTAAAAATTCAAGTCAGTAGAGAATAGATATATTAACTGAGTAATGGTATTTGGACAACCAGTTAGTTAATTGGGAAAAATAAATCAATAATTGAGTACATCATTCTTCACTCTAAAATAAATATCCAGTAGATCAAAGATTTAATTGTAAACACTAAAAACATAAAAGATCTAGAATAGGGCATCAACTAATTTTTAAATAATAATTTATGTTGATTTGAATAGTGGAGGCCATGATAAGTATGCACAAACCCAGAAACATAAAGGAAAGAGATCGATAAATTTGTCCACATAAAAATGAAAAGCTTACCCAAGATAAGAAGTGTCAATCAAACCAAAGGGCAAACTACAGAAAATATTTGTCACTGACAAAAGTCTCAGTAGATATGTAACAATTTTTTAGACATCAATAAAATAAGTAGTCAACTCAATAGAAAAAATAGACACAAATTTATTTCACATGTGGTAAAGAAAAAATGGTAAAAATAAACAGATCTTTGATCAAAATCAGTTATAATAGAAGAAATGCATCTCAGTACAAAGATGATCCCTTTTTCATTTAATGTCTAATGGTTCCCAGTGCATTCAAGAGTGTGAGGAAACAGCATTTTACTATATTGATGACATCCATGCAGGTTTTAGTGCAATTTCCAAAATCTACCAAAATTTATCCAATAAACACAAAAATGGGCTTATCTTCATTAGTAATAAAGGCAATGCAAATAAAATAAGATATCATTATATACCCCAACCAATAGTTACAATTAATAAGACATTTAACAATACTGATAAGATGTAACACAACAGGAACTCTCACATACTGTTGGTAGAAGAATGCTTGGGTACCACCAGTTTCAAAAACTAGCATCATTTTCTCAATTTGAACATATTCATGATGTATGACTCAGCAATTTGGTTCTTACTTATATGCATCAGCAGACAAACATTCACTTGCACAATGTACAGAACATGGTTATTGGTAATGTCCCCAAACCACAAAGAACCCGAGTGTTCATCTACAGTATGTGGTTAAATTAATCACATTACATTCATAAAATGAATCTTATACAATGAAAAAGACTGAACTACTAATACACCCAACAATGAAGAACCTGTCAAGACTAATCTTAAATGAAAGAAGCCAGATACAAAAAATGATGTAGTGTGTATATGAAGAATAAAGATCAAAGAAAATTTGGAGAGCTGGACTGTCAGTTAAAAAGAAAAGGCAAACTAGTGGTTATCTTCTGGGAAGAGGGAGAAAAAGGTGGAGCCTCATGATCAGCAATGGTCCAAATGATGTTTTAGGATTCCTCCTAGTATTATATGTCTTGAACTAGCAAATGGTTACTCACTTGTGATAATTCCTTTGTTTTGTACAATTGATATAAATGTGTATTATTCTTTATAATAAAAAAATCTTAAGAATACAAAGGTTAGTGCAGGGGGGAAAAGGAGAAGGAATAAAGAGCTACTATTTATAATTATTGAATACTAAAAAAGAACCCAAAATCCTATAGGTTGTCATAATGGCCTTTGCTTCAAATAAATAGCATCTAACCTAAAAGCTTCAAAATACTGGTTGATTCAATTTTGCCATTAAATATGGACTTATGAAGTTCACATAAAATAAAATGTTTACTTTTTCATAGGCAAAAGTTTGCTTCCACATAACTATCATATTGTAGTTAAAAATGTAGAAGAAACACTGATAAAAATAAGCACATGAATAATTTCACTTGCTAATAAGCTTGATGTCTTCTCACAACTTTATACCTCAATGGGATTATCTTCTTTCTCTGGGAGTTGTTTTGAGTATTAATCCTTAAATAAAATTTAAGCCTGGGTGAATAAAAAATATTATGTAAGCCCACGTAACTAATTAAATGTTATTTATTTATTTACTTATTTATTTATATTGTGATAGTGGGGATTGAACCCAGGAGCATTCTACCTTCAAGGTATACTCCCAGCCATTTGTTTGTTTGTTTGTTTGTTTGAAAACAGGGTCTCAGTAGGTTGCTGAAAGCTTACATGATCTTCCTGTCTCAACCTCCCAAGTACTGGGATTACAAATGTGTGCCACCATGCCTGGCTCTAATTCAAATTTATTAAGCCCCTGCTATATTTAGATTACAATGTGAACTAAGACATAACTCTTTATCCCAAGGAGGTATGGGTCAATTTAAAAAGAGAAGCCCAATTAAAGGTGCTGTTGTTTACACCATACTACTGGATTGACCCTTGGAGTCTGCCTTTTCCTTAAAATGAAAAGTGGGATTTGTGTTTGGAAGAAGTTTCCTCATTTGTTGAAATTCCAGCATCATCATTGCACTGGTAAAGGTGTAGTCTTGCAGGGATGGCATGGTCCTCTGAGCCAAAAGAACATATTTCCAACATGGTGCAGTCTGCATAAGAAGGTGACTTTCCTCAGTGAGGACAGCTTAACAAATGGAAATGATCATCTCACCATGTGCCCCTGTCTGTTAATTATGTAGACCTAGTGCCTGGCTTAATAAACCTTTGCTACACTCTCCCCTTTCAACTGTGTGCAATAGTTATTTGTTTAATGTCTGGCCTCCCATATGAGTCTGTAAGCTTTTTGAAATTAAGGATCACATCTTATTCTTTTTGATACCCCTTGCTAGGCTTGGCATAATGCCATGTGCACAGCTGAAATTCCATATTTGCTGAAGGAATGAGGTTTGTTTAGCCACATATTGACCATAAGAAATAAGGCACGTGCTCTTAATTCTGTTGATGCTAAATGAGAACCTACTGAATTCACGCAAACACACAATGTTTCACACATTTGTTCTCGAGAAGACTAAATATGTATTTAACAACTGTCAGTAAGAACATGATGTTATTATACAAAGAGTAAAAAGTGACTCACTGATTTTTATAAGGCAATTGTAAGAAGAAATGAGCTTTCAACTCACTGGAGAAGCTTGTAGTACAATGTGCAGCCATAAAAACCGATTTTCTTTTTCTTTTTAATTTTTGTTTGTAGAATAAAGTTTATTTTTTTCTTTAGAGTGATATTGCCTTTTGCAGATACACACAATGCTAAATTTTGGAATTCGGTATAAGATATACTCTCACCTGTAATGGCCTGGCTTTTCATGCCAGGACATAGAGTAGACAAATAAATGCTGAGGTCCTTTGAAGCCCCATGATGCTTTTGACCTATTTGGTTTTCCATTCCATTTCACCTCTTAGTAAAGGTTTGAAAACTTTAAACAGATAATTAGACAACTAGAGAAAGAAGTCTAAAGCTGTCCAACCATTCCTCCTATTCTAGCAAAGTACATCATAATGAAGAGAATCAATGTTCTACCTAACAAAGGTCACATATATATAAAATAGGCAACAGGTAGTAATAGATTTGTGTTAATAGCAGGCCATATTCCTGGCCTGCTATATTTGAACTTTCCGTGAAAACAATAGCCTGTGGTGAAACAGCTTGTCATAGGTACTAATGAAAAATTGCCTGCGATATCCTGATGGGATTCCTCCTGCACTTATCCTGCCCCTGAGGTCTGGGGATTTACTGAACTCAAAATATAAGATTTTCCTCTGCCTGTTATCTTCTATCAAAAAATAAAATAAAAAATAAACTGCAGAATATATTGAGTAGAAAATGCAGGGAACATGTACAATGTTATTTCTAGAATGCAACTGTGCCTTGGTTAATTATTTTGGAGTGCTGAATGACAAGGGGACAAGACGAAGGAGGATGAAGGTCATTTGTTTTCTGACACCAAAGTTATTTCCAGCTCACGAGCAAATAGATGTTCACTGTATTTCTGGCTTTGTATAGAACCTTTCTTGTGGAGAGCCAGGCAGACTCCTACGAAACAGAAATAGGTAAAATGCTTCCTCTTATGTAACCTTAATGTTCTCTAAAAATAATAGTGTTATCATCGTTGGGACGCTCTCTTTCCAAAGATTCTATATAACAGGTTTGGAAAAGTAAATGAGAGAATGACTAAGAAATACAAAGATTCTTTGTAAGATATTAAAATGGGATTTGAATGACTTTTCAACTTTAGAGCCTCTATATGGGTTAGTTTCTACCACCTTAATTAGTAAAATCAAAATAACAAAAATGACAATTTCCTGTGCTTTTTTTTTTTTTTTGGCCCTTAGTCTGTGGCAATAATTATATTTTTCCAAATGCAAAACACCTTATTTAAAATGCAGGCTTTCCAGAAGTTGGCCAACTCTATGGGCTCAAAGTGGCAGAAACTAAATGAGTAAATCCTTTTATTTTCTCTCCTGACATCTTCCCCTTTTGAAATTCCTTTTGGCACATGTACTGAATATAGATCAGCTACCATGTAAATAAATTTCTGTGTCAATATTTTTTATTGTAAAATATTTTGCCCGTCAGAGTAAAAGGAAAGCAAGGGTTTACAGATCAGATCACTAGCATATTTCTAACTTACACCTTCCAAGGATAGCCTTCCAGCCACAGTTGACCTCATATATATATTTAGTATATAATATATATATATTAGCTGGAAACAATTCATCAAGTAAGTTTACCCCCCTTTCCTTTCTAATCCACTTGTTTTACTAAAAGGTTGAGTAAAGACCTCTGGGGAGCAAGGGCAATTTTTTGACATGGGTCTCACCAGATTCAACTATGCAGGGACAATATAGAATACATTGGAGCAATAACATTATCACATCATAGGCTGATTGAGAGGCATTTCCTTGCATTTCTGTCCTTTTACCATAAGCCAATAGTAGCCACAGGCATTTGACTGGAGAGCCCGGAGGATTGACAGGCCTGGCAGTCATTACACGCTGGATTGAATACTAGATTACTCCAAAGTGGCTGAGGGTCAGGGATCAGTGTGTTCCCTTTTGGCACTAAATGACTTTAATATCCTGACTGTATTAGTCAATTACTTTAAAGCTGCTGCTCTCTGTGCTCTCTCTGCCCCCCTGCCGTCTACTATGGTCATTTGAATTGCTCCCATACTTAACCCACACATCTGCTTTTAGCTGTCCAAAGAACAGTGCTATCAGTAGAGCTATTGACAATATGAAAAGAACTGAGATACTTGCTGGAGGTGTCAAGTGCCTCTCTCTTTGGGCTGCTTAGTTTAAAAAAAAAAAAAAAAACTAAATAACTCAGTTATAAAGGTGGTCTTCAGGGAAAGGGAATTCAGCCTCATTTAGTCTAGTGGCATGTAAAATGTAAAGTGACCAATAGCAAAAAAAAAAAAGAAAGAAAGAAAGAAGAAAGATGGGTGGAGTTCTTTTATTTCCATAAAGTACACACCCTCTAGCTGTTTTTTAAAATATTAATTTCATGCATACATTTTGAATATACCTGTGGGTGAAGGCATACCAGGGTGAAAACCTGGATGAAAGTTTTTTTATTTCATTTCACAATGTTTCCTGTGATCGTGGAGAATTATACTGCACTTCTCAATTTATTGGTGCAACACAGGGAAGAATTTTATATCGCAGCCACTGAACTTTAAAAGGTCTGGTGTGGCTTGGTGTTAAACCAACATGTCTAGATTAAATGTGGACTAAGCTGATTTGAAATTTAAAACTACTTGAAAGTCATGCCTTCAGTGTTTCAGAAAAACTGATGTGATTCCCACACAAGAGCACATCTGTTGAGCTGTTTAGCGGGCCCTCATGCATGCGTGCGCGCGCGCGTGTGTGTGTGTGTGTGTGTGTGTGTGTGTGCGCGCGTATCAATGAGAACACATAAAGTCACGAAGCTACAGTGATAATAAAAGACATTTCGGGAAACTGCTAAAAGATTCTTAAGAGCTATTTCCTATTAAAATAGAAAGATGAAGCAGAAATGTACAGAAAGTTTTAACATATTTTTAGCTTACTGGTAGCAGAACCTGAGAACACTCCTGATTTTCCATGTATAAGATATCCCTTCAGTAGAAAGATCTAATAGCTTGATCATAAAGTGCCCTTTAACTATTTTGCTAGGTTTCCATTATTTTTATGTGCTTTTATTGGTGCATTATGGTCTCACATCATAATGTAAATCATGTTGACTAAGTTTCCATTATTGATTTTGACTCTTGCATCTACTAAATTATATGTATATATGAGAAATCCTTCACAACATAAAATTTAACTGAAAGCTTGATTTTTCTAAGATAATGATTGAAATAGTACACATAATGGACATTTTTTGTTTGTTGCTGAGAATTTGCACACATAAGCTATGATTTCAGGGACCATCCACTTGCTTTGCCTGGGAAAGATTCTCTTCATATATGAATACATACCACAAAACACCATGTCAGCAGAAACATGATATGATCAACCCAAGTCAAAAATGGTTTTAGAAAGACTCACAAGTTTAGATTGTATCTAAATCATTATATATGGCAGTATTGACATCACAGAGGCATTTTAAAGGCAACTTAAAGTGAAAATGGTAACATTAAAAGGTTTGAGAGCTATTTTATATTATTTGCTAAACAAATATTTTTACTTAATTGGTAAAAATGACATCAACTTGATCCTAAAGATCTAAAATGCTCCTGTAAACTTTTTAATAATAGAGTTTCCAAATCTTATAATTTCATGTCATTTTCTCTTTAATTGAAATGTTTTTGATCATTAGCCTAGCTTCTGTGAGAATAAATCTTCTAAGTACATGTGGAATAAACTACATATTCTTGGGACTTTAAAAGCTGATTTGACTCTTGCCATAGAGGAAAGCAGACAAGTTAGAAGAAAATAGTAAGTATTTACTTTCAGTGGGTTCCTCTCAAAAATACACATATTATTGCCTGGGGGAATGAATTTCATGACTTTTCTCATTTTAAATTTAGTCAGCAAAGTGTTTTTAAAAACTTGAGAGCTTTTCTCAATCATGCTTCATTAGCACTTTCCATTCATTTGTATTTCGTTGTGTTTTGGGAATTGAGTATCCGGGGTGGGGGGGAAATAAACTGACATGAAGTGACTGAATGGGCCCCTTGATCGTTGGGATGACAGACAGGAAGACATAGAGCGCTGCAGCTGACAACTTCTTTACTGAGTCACTTATAAATATTTACAGTTCATAGTTCAGCAATAGTTCTATGGGTAGCACATAAAAAGTAGTGTTTGGTGATTTGTTTAGAATCCTGATCATTACTGTTTTGATCAGGATATGTTTCTACAACGAAGAGTTGTTAACTAAATCATTTGCTCAAGTCCATTCTTTCCTGTGTCTCATCCTTACTTCTAATAGATCATTTCCTTTGCAGCTTATTTATCACTTTGCACTTTTGTAAGAAACATGTAGTCTGTGTCACTAAAGAGTAGCATTCTCTTCTTTTCTATTCTAGTGTTAAAATGGACACATTTAAATTATACTTCTGCTAGAATACATTACAAAGCAAGTCGAGGACTGTTATTGCAATCCTTCATATTAGTTTAGTCTTAGACATTAGAATGGCCATCACTGCAAAATCTGCAAAGTAAAATACTGTGAATGGCCTTATGAAACACAAAAATCTACAGCAATCTGTTAGTGTAGCACCTGATTTCCATTTCTACAGATTTCATTACTGCTTCCCTAATGCAATCAGGAGGACTTAAATGGCTATTGGGGGATGGATACTCCTTCCTTCCTGACCTAGTGACTAATGAGGAAGACACCCCCTAACTCGTCATGCTTCCTCCGACTTGTGGAGTGGGAGTGCAGTTAACTTTCACAGCATAAAAAAAGCTGCATATATTGTACAACAGTGAAAAATAAAACACATAGAAGTATAATCTATGTACCTATCTTCACTGAGCAATTACATAGAGAATTAACTACTTTGCAGAGCCTTTAAGATTTTCCCCCTGTGTTATTATATAAAACTATTTTATATTCACATATATAGTAAATCATTCAACATTTTCTGAATGTAGAAAGAAATATAATTTCTGGAGCAGAGAATATAGGCTATAGAGGGTCATTGGTTTTAAAAATAAACTCCTTTTAAACAATGACAAAAGTTTCTCACTAGGGTAAATAAAGGTGCAAGAGTTTTGCAAAATGCCATTTTTAAAAATGGTGTCTAAATGTTTCTTATTTTCCTGTGAAAATGCACACATGTGTGAGGATGTGTGTGCACATACGCATGTGTGTTTAAAAATTTTGGTATAATTGACAGTTGTTTAGGAAAGTACCATTAGAATTATTTAAAATGTCCATTTCTCTTTGCATTTGCTTTATACAGCAACAATAAAGAAAATGTCTACAGAACCTCCTTGTCATGTCTCACGCTTCCATATGTAAACAACTTCCTGACTGGCTTGCCAGGAGAGTAGGGCTCATAATTTTCAGTCTGAAGATGACATATACAAATAAAGGAACTAAAGCATGGAAAGGAACATATTTTGGTCTTGTGACTAATGGTAACCTGGTGCTATTGAATTACTGAACTGTGTCTGAGAACTAATGAGAAAATTTTCCCAGGGGAATCTTTATCCAGTGCACTTGGAGAGCACCTCGGGGACCTATTCCGAGTCTGTCACCTTCCCCGTCTCATTGACACTCCGCTTCTTTACCACCATTACACTGTGCAACCATTTCACTTCACACCTCACGATTAGAATATTAAAAGGAGAGGATACTACTCTGACTTGCTCCAGATAGCAGAGTTGTTTTTGACACTTAGAATAGAAATTGTCACGAGAATATCACAAAGACAGGAGAGTCTCCAACTGAGTAGAACATTCTAAAGCTTAAAGCGATTTTTATTTTACAGCTAATGAAAACTTTCAAGGAATCTCTTAATGGCACCCAATTCATTTACTCAGAGTTATTTCAGGGCTGCATAATTTTAACCAAAGAAGAATAATTGTACTTTCAAAGTTACAAAAAAAAAATATTCTGCCATGTAAATTTAGCTTGGGTCATTATTACATTGATCTTTTGTTGGCCATTTTTTTAAATCTTATGTATTCATTGATAATCTTATGTATCCATGAGTCCTAGGCAGGTGGGGGCAGTTTTTGATTGGGCAGTGGTTCAGAATAGCAGTGCTATTACAGATGTCTGGCTATAGTGAATAAGGACAGAATTATTACTTCAAGAACTATTAGTGAAATATTTAGCAGGGCATTCCTACATTCTGACACAAAGGAACAAAGAAGGGGAAAAAGATAAGACCTTATAAGTATGTACCCCACCATTATGAAATTTTTAAAAATGTATCTATTTTGCAATGAATCAATAATTAAGGGATTCTCTTGTGAGAGCTGGAGGCTAATTTTTTTTTCATCAGAAGTAAACTCTCTGCAACCAACAAAACAAAATTGGTGTTCATCTGTTATTTTATCTCACAAAAAATCACACTGCTCTATAGTCAGACTTTCCTGGATCCCTGTAACATAATAAGCATTATTATTTCCTTTGAGGAAGTCAGGCTACACTTCATAAAAGTGTAGCCTCCTCCTCCTCCTCTTCCTCCTCCCCCTCTTCCTCCCCCCTCCTCCTCCTCCTCTTCCTCCTCCCCCCTCCTCCTCCTCCTCTTCCTCCTCCCCCTCTTCCTCTTCCTCCTCCTTCTTCTTCTTTCTTCTTTCTTCTTTCCTTCCTCTTCTTTACTGGGGACTAAACCCAGGGCATTCTAGATCTGAGCTACATTCTAGCCTTTTTTAATTTTCTATTTTAAAACAGGGTCTCATTAAGTTACTGAGCATCTTACTAAATTACTGAGGCTGGCCTGGAACCTATGATCCTACTATCTCAGCCTCCCAAGTACTGGAATTACAGGTGTATGCCACTTTGCCCATCTTTCACTCTTATTAATAACTGTTGACCAATGTTATTGGAAAAACTAGTATACAGAATAAAAAACATCCAGGGCCATTCTCCTTTCATAGCAAACTCTCTTTTCTGCAGATTAAGATATTTCTTTATTGGAATTGTTTGTGCTACAAAAGAATGTAGTCCTGGTAGGGCCACTTGGGTTTGCACCATAAAAGTTTGTGCCTGAATTTGGTATTTTTAATTTCTATTTCTGCATTAACCTTCTATATTGGCAGTCCCATTTTAAAACATTATCACAGTGCTCAAAAGTTCAAATTTTGAATTTCCATAATTTTCTTTAAGACAC
Source organism: Graphiurus murinus (assembly GCA_004027655.1). Taxonomy (NCBI): domain Eukaryota; kingdom Metazoa; phylum Chordata; class Mammalia; order Rodentia; family Gliridae; genus Graphiurus; species Graphiurus murinus. Next base: position 13,864 of record PVLC010030067.1, read on the forward strand.
ACTTATAATGATGTATTATTCTGGCAAAAAAAATACTTCATGTTCATGAGAAAGTGGAAAACTTATTTATAATTCACACAGTAATTTGTGGTGCCATTTATTGAACTCAGGACCTCATACTTGCTAAGCAAGCATTCTACCACCGAGTAAACCTCCAGGCTAATTGTGGGCATTTTGAATAGAATTGTCTATGGCAAATTATCTGTCATGAGAAAAGACTTAAGAAAAAAATCCACATAACTTTATCATTTCAATATTTTAAGTCCAGGGAAAAGTAAAGGGATGGACTGGATACAGCATCCTGGTTTCAGGATTTATTGAGAATCAATATTTTGTCATGTCTGATCCGTTTTATATCATATGCTGAGCTGAGTCCTGGTTAGGAATCTTTCCACCTCGAAAGGACATGAGCCAAATTCTAGTTCTGTTCCTTTATTATAAATTCAAAAACATTTCTTTTGATATAGAGTGTTGCTTTGCCACTGTGTTCATTTAGTGCAATAGAAGCAGGAGAAAAAAGAAGCAGAAAGCTCTCATTTCTGGTGTAATATTTGTATTTAAGGACTCAAGTATCGAAGTGATATTTGCCGGGTGAATTGGTTTTAGAATGCTTTTCCACACTGGTATCTTGAGCTTAAATAGATGAAACCTTGTGACTCTTGAGTGGTGATGATTGAAAATGTAACGCACAGGAGGGAGTTAAACACACACTCGTAATAAGCCTACATGAGCCGTCCATTACGAAGGCTTCCTTCATTTTCTATGCCACAGTCACAAAATAACTTCAAACTTTGTCCCAGAGATGAAATCAAAAGTCCACCTCACACACATAAAAGGGACATCTCTATGGATTTAAACCAAGACCTGATTATTCAGGAGCAGCTTATTTGGCTCGTGGCTAAGTCAAAGTTTGCTACTTCTGGGCATGTTTGACTATAGGGAACTCGCCCTCATTTTCATCCCTCTGCCTGTTCTGAAGAATGTGAAAAACACACAACTTCATTTTTACTCATGTGGTTTTGAATGGGCTCTTATTTGACTCATCTTCTTTAGAAGTGGGAAGAAAAAAAAAAATAAGAAAGCTTTTGCGTGTGCAGGGATTTAGGGATTTATTCTCTTTCTTCTCGTTTCCATTTCTTTTTCCCCTTGACAGAATTTCTGGTCTTTAGGCATTTGTAAGGTCTCTGCTTCATTCTTTCAAACCAGTCCCTGATATACAGGTGGGGAGATGGGGGATACAGGAGACAGGAATGGATTCTTATCTGTAGTACAACTTAGGACCTCAGGGACCACAGGTCACCACCCTGGGAGGAATAGTACAGCTAAAAGTACTTTGGCATAGCTTAGACTGTCATCAGTTGACAACATCCAAGGGGATGGGCCCTTTTAATGATATGCATTGGGGTACACAACCCTGTCTGGGCACATTGTTTCCTATCTTCTTTCACTCCTAAAGATGACTTTTTTCTTTAAAAGTCATTGTACCAGAATCTCCTCAATTCCTTTTACTATATATGCCTTTAATTTTGGTACTAAATTAGCCAAACAAATTAGATTTGTAGGACAAACAACAAACACAAAGAGGGAAATGTTTATCCTACCCAAATCTTAGAGCATGTCCTATCAATAACTCTCTTCAAAGAAAACAGAAGAAACAAGAACACACCAGTGCTTTGGAACTCAGTAGATTCAACTAGGAAGAGCTGCAAAAATGGCCTCAGCATAGCATAAAATATGAGCACCAGTAGAAAAAGTATGTGAAAACGTTGAAAGCTCTGACTCAGGACCTATGCAAAATGAGTGAATTTGAACTTGGTCAACCGGTTCAATTCATATTAAGATAATATTATAAAAGGAAGGGTCATGCTTTTGATTGCTAAAGTTTTCTACATTAGTACATGTTTGGTATTTTATTTTCAATGTCAGAAAACATAGCTGACAGTTTGAATCAGAGTCAATGTGTTTCAACAAGTATTATAAATTGATACCTGGTGTACATTTCTGTTGTTTTGATAATTCATGGCAGAGCTGATTTCCCCACACTCTACTCCTATAACTTGAAAGTGTCATTTGAGAACAGAGGGATTTTATTTTCTCATGATCGTATGCAGTTGAAGAAAAATTTCTTTGAGGTGTTTTTGGAAAGATTTCCACTCTGGCTATTTCTATGTGATGTCTAAATAAACACTGAAAAGTTGAAAAGTTCAGTCATTGCCTTTCTATACACAAATAAGAGTTGAACTCAAAGCAATATACAAACTTGCTGAATGAAAGTAACCTGTCTCATTACTCAAAAACTTGTATGCAAGTGAGTTTCTGTCCTAGTGTAGATGAGTGTGGAGGGACATAATAGATACTTCAGAGCCATGAAGGGAACAATGCAGAAAGTGTATGTGAAGATATTTACCAGAAGCTCTGAAACAAGGTATTTTATAGTCTTTAATTTCAAACACAAATTCCACGTTTAAAGCTAGTGGAATATGACGAGTCAATTTAATTTCACTCTTACATATAGTAAAGTACAAATGCATGTAGCAAACCACTCACTAGGAATTCAAACTTACCTGACTTACATGATAGAGAAAATGTTTAAAGTGTCATAGCTACAGAAAAGTTCATGTAAGCAGAACATAGTTGACTCATATGTAGACAAAAAGTAGGAAAATATTTTTCATCAAATAGAGATATAAACACATTAACCATTTTTCTTGGTGACTGTAGCTCAAAATCAGACTTTACATGGATAATGACTTGACAGAGAAATCACTAAGAGTTCTCATTTACTGTTCTCAGAACATTTTCTGATTTTCTAGGGCTCTGCTGGTATTCTGGGACCATTTTGTTGGGCCCACTAAAACTAATAATTCAGTAATTTTGCAAAGTAACAGTGCTCCCGGATTCAGTCTACCTTCTGTGATACAACAAGAAAATCAAAGCAATTAGTTTCAATTGTGAACATTAAGCAAATTGTGAAGTCTTTGATTATATGAATCATATAGTCATAGATGGAGATGAATCCAGCTACAAAAAAATCCATCAAGCATTTCTTTCATCTGGTGTATGTTGCTTTGTTGAGAAGTTTCCAACCACAAGCATCATGCTACAACTTCTCTCTGCCAACCCTTTTCTCAAGAAAGTAGCATCCAGCTCATGAGAATCAATGTTAAATTGAAACTGAAGTTTCTCAAATTGGTCATAACTGTTCTTTGGTTTCAAGTTGCCATCCTTTGGAATTTTCAACCATCCGGAGAGGCTCTGGTGATAGGATTCCAAAGCACACTGTAGAAAGATCACATCCTCCTAAGTGACAGGGTGCAAACTGTGCATTGATTTGGTGATCCAATTGTAAGACAGTACAACACTAGTGATATAGGATTGTAAAAACCCTCTGCAGAATCCTAAGAGTTTGTATGTACTGGCTCTCGTTTTGCTATTTTCAGTTTTGTTTTGCTTTGATTTTATCTTTGGAATGTTTTGGGTTATAATTTAGTTGAGAGATTGACTGTTCACATCTTGTAAACTTAATATTGATTTTTAGAAATTATTGTTCATGAAAGGTATTTGACCATTTGTCACGAGGAATTTCTCACTTGCCCCTTGCCACAGGTTCCAATCCCCAGAAATCTTGTTTCCCTCTACTTTCTGTTCTCTGATTTCTTCACATTTTTCTTTTCTGTCTCATATCTCATACTTATGCCCAATATTGCGATCTTATACAGAAAAGCTAAAAGACTCTTGTGATTTGCTGCCTCTGTCTAGGTAATGACTAAGTTACTTCATTCCTTTCCAAATTGGTCCTTCAATTTAATTTTCTATTAAGGTCTTCTTCAGTTATGTTTTGATAATTTATCCATAAAAATAGTAAAAATCTATGAACAACATTGGAAATTTGGTTTTTATCTAAAAAATTTTATATTTTTTATAAACTTATGAAGTTGCCCATCATGTAATTTTCAGCATATAGTAAATATCCAGTCCAAATAGATCTTATATTTAAAATTATGATAGCAAAAAATAGATTTAAAGTAATCAGAGAAGCCCAAAATGTGCTTTCATATTTCAAATTTACTATCATAATTTTAAATAATGATAGTAAAAAATAGATTTAAAGTAGCCAGAGAAGCACATTTTGGGCTAGTGGAATAAGGAATTCTGAAATATCTGATCCCCCACAAAAATAATGAGGAAACTGACAAAAATAATCCAAATCAACTTTTTCAAAATCTTGGAAAATGATTAAAGGCTTACAACGATCCAAGATGAGTTTGTCCATGAAAAATGACTGAATATTGGTAAGAACTGTGAGTTTTATGGCATTGTGAATCCATGTTAATCAAAACAGCATGGGATTACTATGAAGACAGACACATGGACAAATGAAACAGAGATTAACTTATGCATTTAATGACAAAGAGTTAAAGAACATTTTTGCTCATTGTGTAATGTGAAAAAAAATCTTTTCAATAAATATTGGTAACATTGGGTATCTTTATACACACAACATGAAAAATCAACACAAAATAAATAATAAATTTATAGTATATAAATGGAATGATATTATTCAGCCTTAAAAAGAAAACAATATAATCATTTCTGACAATAACGATGAACCTATAGAAGATTATGTAAAGTGAAATAAACTAGGCCCAGATAGACAAAGATATGAACACAACTATTGCAGGCTCTAGTGGATGCTGCTTGCTCCATAGTCCCGCCATGGAAGGTTGTTGCTTCTGCAGCTCCCTGAAAATTATTCCACGGTTTCTGCCACAGAAGACCGCTGCTCAGACAGCTTCCTGAAAGTTATTCCGTGGTTCCTGCCACAGAAGGTCACTCTTCAAGGCAACTTTCTGACAATAGTCTTCTCACAGGACAATGACACGAAGCCTGATATAGTAATTTTAAGAGAATTTAATAATTGGGGAGTCAGGGAAGTGATAGATGACAATTCTCCTCCCATCTGTAGCCAGCACCTTGCTTTCATAGAAACTTTAGACAAGGGCCGGGCGTGGTGGCGCACGCTTGTAATCCCAGCATTCGGGAGGCTGAGACCGGAGGATCCGGGTTCGCGGCCAGCCTCAGCTACCTAGTGAGGCCCTCCGCAACTTAGTGAGACTCGGTTTCAAAATAAAGAATAAAAAATAGGGCTGGGGGTATAGCTTGGAGGTAGAATGCCCCTGGGTTCAATCCACAGTACCGCAAAAAAAAAAAAGAAACTTTAGACAAGGCATCATAAAAATTAAACACAGAAACTAACAAATGTCGTGAGTTACAATAAAGAAGGTCAGTGAGGCAGACATGTGACAAACTTGGAACAGAGAGATTAGTCATTGCTGGATGGAGGGGACATCAAAGACCCTACCATAAAGATTACACTAGGTCCCTTGGAATGTCCACTTGCAGATGAATCCCACCCAACCAAATACCATGTATTCAAACTGGGCTGGTCCAAGAGGATAATCTCAATGTGTATTCTAAGACAACCCTCAACAAATCACGTATAGATGATTACATTTGTATGAAATATCCAAAATAGGCAAACTAGAAGGGACAGAAAGCTAAATCCAAGGGAAAGAAGGGAATGGGGAATGACGATCAGTACAGTTTTTCTCTTTGGGGTAATGAAAATGTTCTAAAATTAGAATGTGGTATGGTAGCACAGATCACAATATACTAAAATCTGAACTGTATACTATAAAAAGTATTCATTGGATGAAAATTATGCCAGTAGATCTTTTATTTTTTAATTAACTTAAATTTTTCATTACTGGTTAAAAATTTTTAAATTTTTTCCTTCCATTGCTAGTTTCATTCACATGAAATAACAGTATGTTATCCCACATTTATTTATTTATTTATTTATTTATTTATTTATTTATTT
>PVLC010030068.1:0-19754 GCA_004027655.1 Graphiurus murinus
GATTACTTCATTTCCCACAATAAATTAGAGCCATCTACACATCTTTTGCTAGAGTCTCAGAATGGCACATAAAATGAAATAGCAGATTAAGACAAAGTAGCTAGTGAAAGAGCTAAACTGATAAAAAAAAATCTTAGAATAGAAAGCATTCTGATCACACCATATAAGGGCAGCCTTGAATATTCCTGAAAAGCAAACACTGTCATTTTATGTGAAGACAAACTATTTTAAAACGCAGAACATTTTAATCTATTTTCTTAAATACCCTATAGGACATATACAGTAAAAATAGTTTTTTTGCTTCAAAAGTCATTTATATGCACTTGTCACAATCCCATATCATCTTATTATGCTAAAGAATTACTCAGAGATTGTGGCAGGTATGGTGTCACAGGTCTGTAATCCCAGTAGTGAGGCTGAGACAGGAGGATTGTAGGTTCACAGCCAGCTTCAACAGCTTAGTGATGCCTCTGTAACTTAGTGAGACCCTGTTTCAAAAGAAATAAAAAATAAAATAGATCTGGGGCTATAGCTCAGAGGTAGAGCACCCCTGGGTTTAATCACCAATACCTTCCCCACACACACACATAAAATAATTACTTTGAAATATTTAAAGTGCTTTGGGGAGAAGTATTCAGAATTATGTTCAGATTAATATCTGGAATGTTGTATGTTTGATTGTGAGATCCAGGTGACCCCTGCGAGATAAGTAATTCATCACTCTGTCACCTGAGTATCCAGTCCTTAGTGGAGAACAATTTCCAATTTAAAGAGTGTCTCTGTACTGATGACCTCCACTGTACTGTGAACACATTCCTTGGGAGAAAATGCACCAGCAAATCAGGTAATGCTTATTGATCCAGCTCTTCATTCCAAATCAAGATCCTGCTCACTCATGACGCTTTATTCTTTTTACACATTGCTGGATTTAATTACTAATATTTTGTAGATATGTTGATGTTCATGCTGCATATGGTCGTTTTATATTTTCTTATAATGTCTCTGGTATTGGTATTACTGCCTGTCAATGGCCTTTTAACATGAACTGGGAAGAATTTTTTCTCTTCTCTGTACTGGAATAGTTTATAAAGAACTGGCACTTTTCCCTTCAATAGTTGATTTAATTAACTACTGAATATAACTAGTCCTTTCTTCATTGGAAGATTTGTTTGTTTGTGGATTTGGTGGTGTGTGTATGTGTGTGTTTCTAAGTATTGAACCCAGGGGCATTCCTCAGCCCTATTTTTGTTTTGAAACAGGGTCTCATCAAGTTACTGAGGCTGGCCTCAAACCTGTTATCCTCCAGTTTCTACCTCCCAATTATTGGGATTACAGGCATGTGCCACTATGCGCAGCTCATTAGAAGTTCAAAAATACAAATTCAATATGCTTAATTATTATAGTTCTATTCCAATGGCCTATTTCTTCCTGAGTTGGCTTTGGTGTTCATGTCTTCCATTTGCTGGATTTATGTTGGATTTTTATTTTGAGAATTCCTAATTAACTCTTTTGTTTTGATTGCCATCCTTCCACTAAGTTGCTCCTTATAGTCCTTAATTGTTCATTTTAATGTCTGTAGGAGTTGTAGTGATGTCTTCTCTTTCATTCACTCGTTTCATTTATAATATGAGTCCTCTCTTGATTTTGCCCTTTATTACTTTATGTGTGTGTGTGTGTGTGTGTGTGTGTGTGTGTGTGTATGAATGGGTGTGTTTTGTTTGAAATTGCTCCTAATTTTCTATTTTCTTAGATAAGAGCTGAGATAATTTAAAGTTTTCTCTTTCCTCATTGGAGGATTTAATATCATGTGTTTCCTTCCAACTCTTGTCTTAGCTATATCTACAAATTCTTATATGAGGTTTTTAAATTTTTATTCGATTCAGAATATTTCTTCTCTTTTTTGGGACTTTCCCTTTGACTCCTGGTTTATTTAGAAGGTTATTGCTTAATTTCCAAAGATCATATTGATTTCTAACTTAATTCCAATATCATCAGGGAACATATTTAGTATCCTCTCAAATCATAAAATGATATTTGGCAATATATCTTGTACAATGTGCTATATTCTACATAATACACACACACACACACACACACACACACACACACACACACACACACAGAGTACTTCAAGCCAGAGGAAGAAATAATGGTGACTCAGAAGGCTTCACAGCCTGGGTGTGATGGCACATGCTTGTAATCCCAGTACTTAGAAGGCTGAGTTAGGAGGATCACAGGTTCACAGCCAGGTCCTTCACAACTTAGTGAGACCCTGTTTCAAAATAAAAAATAAAATAGGGCTAAGAGTATTGCTTAGAGGTAGAATGTCCTTGGAGTCCATCACCAGTACTAAAGGAAGAAAGGAAGGAAAGAAGGAAGAAAGAAAGGAAGGAAGGAAGGAAGGAAGGAAGGAAGGAAGGAAGGAAGGAAGGAGAAAAGAAAGAAATACATAAATAGGATTTGCATTTAGCTAGTAGGTAGAATGTCCTTGAGTTTAATCCCCAGTACCAAAAAATAAAATAAATAAATAAAGACATGACCTCTCATTTTTTTCTTTGCATTACCAAAATATTCCTCCAATAAGAATACACATTTCTATTCTTGGAAAAATAATCAGTTTTGGATTTTTTTTAATATTTTAAAGCTCCCAATATAGTGCTTGACACTTAGCAAATGATCACTAAATATATAAAGTGATTATTTTAATTTGTTAAACATTATGAGTATATAAATCATTAGTAAGTATCTACATTCGTTAGTAAGATATTCACTACTCAACTTATATATATATATATATATACATATATACATATATATACATATACATACATATATATGCATTATATAAACTCTGGGGAATATAAAACTAAATAAGAAACCCCTCTCTTGAGTAGCTCACAAAAAAATCTTGGTATTTAGCCAGATTATTTAATTTAGCCTGGTTTATTTCATATATATGAAGTATATATATATATATATATATATATATATATATATATACATTTACATTGTATTTTATATCTTATATATAAATATTTAGGCATATATAGTTATATTTACATATATATATAATAGACTAATATTGAGGTGAATTCCAGTGTATTTCAAAATATACTATTACCAATCATTACCAATATAACAGTTAGTTATATGAGGGCAGCATTCATTTATATAATCCTCTTCCTGCATGCCTGGACATGCTATTGGGGAATCAGAAGATGGTCTCTGTTTTTCTTGAGGAGTCTGATTTGTAAAATATGGCCATTCGTTGTAAGCTCATTGTTAGGTAAATGTGCACACTTCTCGAGTGCTGTGCGGTTGGACCCCAGTGCTCCAGAGACTGCCTGAGCAGTGCTCACCAGGGTGCACTGTGGCTCCAACATAAACACTCTCACAGCATGAAGTTGGTTCTATGATGATCTTTACCTTGCAAAAGTATGAAACACTTGAAAAATTAACATGTGAGGAACACTCACTTACCAAATAACAACTTTTTTAAACTTAAAAGAACAAAAAGAACAGATACTCTCCAGTATACCAAACTGCCTGGCTGCAGGCAGGTGCTGAGGTGAGGTGGGAAGGGCTGGCAGTGAGATCTTCTCGACTTGCCTCAGGAGGAGGAGGAGGAGTCTTTTGAGAAGGCAACAGTGTACTTCTGAAGGCCACTGTCAAGTTTGCTCAGTCTTAGGCTGAAATTGCTCTTTCTTCTTTGTATAAAATTTATATGATTCTGGGCTTATGGGGTCTATTTAGTAGAACATGTGTTCTCAGTGAGGACAACATAACCTCCCAGAAAAGGAAGATTGCCACTTGAGCCTGAGAAAGAAAAAAATGCCTTACCTTAATATGAACAAAGTGTGTGTGTGTGTGTGTGTGTGTGTGTGTGTGTGTGTGTGTGTACATAGTTCTTTAAATAGACAAACAGTATATCTATGGAATTAAAGTTTATGGACCATAGAGGATTTAGGAAAAACCTGTCCAAAAAGGGTTCTTAAAGGTAAAGACTTTAGTAAAGGCACATTTCCAGGAGAAAATGGAAATTCATAAAGAATTTAAAAATTTGTAAAAAATAGTGGATTATCTTATACATATTTTAAGTTAAATATGATTTCTCCCTATTAATCATCATGAAAAAGCATTGGAAAGATGAAAGTAAATGAAGAGGAGAAAATATCACTAAAGAAGCTGAGCATTAACTGTATTGGTATTAAAAATTGCTCTGGTATTAATTTCCAAAATGTTAAAAGCAGTCAGAGTCTGCGTGCTGCACAGGCACTCAGGCAGGGAGAGGCAGCAGCTTTGCCTGCTACTCCTCAGAGCACCCCCCCCCCCCTCTGCCCTTTGTCCTAATGTTTACCCATAGTAAAGCCTTTAACCTTAAAAATATGTAGAGACAGTTGAAAACCCTAAGGTCACAGTGACCCTGCCTGGCTCACTTCGGAGCCATAAAGATAGCAAGAGTCTTATGCCTTGCTCTTAGAGATTACATATAGCTACACTGGCTGTAATTTGTGCCTTTACTTCCCTCTTATTCTTTGGGACTCAGAAAGATAAACTCCATATGCTGCTTCAAAGCCCCCATAGTTGATGAGCAACCAATACTGCCCAATATGATAGGGGTAAAAACAAGGTCGATTATTTACCCCTACGCTTAGTAAGCACACTGTCCAGAGACAAGGAGGCACCACCTGGCTAAGAAATAGGTTACTAGACAGTTGCCTTTGTAATGCTGATAAAAACATGCCAATATGAAAACTGTATTTGAAGACTGGGGGATCTGAAGTGTGTGTGTGGGGGGGTCCACTTTTGGGATCTCCAGCATGTCTACCAGGCATGCTGCTTTTTTTTCTCTTCTCTTTCTATTTCCTACTGACTTTATAATAAAAGTTTTTGTTAATGCTGCAACCAAGCTGTCTAATAGTTCTAATTTCCTGATTCAATTTCTTTTCTTTGAATTGAGGAAAAGAGCCCCCAATGCCATTACAACCATAACATTAACATTAAAGGGTTCCACATATTATAAATTATTGTGTATTACATCTCAATTTAAAATGCAATATTATTTGTAACAGCTCCTTTGAAATCATTTTCAGTGATTTTTGAAAGGTAATGAATATTAGAACAGTTATAAAATATTTATCTATATACTTCATTTAAAACACACTAGAGAGTCATAGGCAAGTAAATTTACTTAATTTTAGTCTTTTTTTTTTTTTTTATTCATAGAAGAATCAGTGCTGTCCTCAGATTTGGCTTTACAGTCAAATATCACACAATCGTTCCATAAGAAAGATATGTCAATGGCTGAGAAAAATGGTGATTGTGTTACAGCAGCACATGTCTGCCAGGAATCGGAGCATTGCAATCTGGTTTATGAGAATTTTAAGAAAACCTGCGGCAGAGAAACAGAACAATGCAAGAGCGTTGGTGGGAGGCAGCTGTGTGCAGCCTTAAGAGAACAGCTGAAGGAAACAACGTTATGGAATTGTCAATGCAGTGACCCTTCAAAACTAGACTGCATAAAAATTTGGAAAAGTTTGTTTGAGAACAATTGTATAGAGCACGCTCAAATGAGTCCAGCTCCCACCGTAAGTGAAGATTATGAGGATGGATTCAATCAAGACATTATTACAGGTTGGTATTCGAAAGATGAATTTAAGAACATTAAGTACAATCACAAAAATGAGTCAATGAAAGAATCTGTTTACTTCTCATTCTAACTCTGTCATTCCTGCCTCTATTTTTTCTGGAAAATTAAAATTTAAAACCCAATACCATGACCATGTTCAAATGGGATTATGAAGAAAGAGAAAATATGTCTTAAGGTTTTGGCATAATGTTCATTTTATTTGTTCATTCATTCATCAAAGAAATACTTATGAGACATTTACAAAGTGCCAGGTTCTAAAAGTAAGATTTAAAACAAATATGTCTTTCATTGAAGGAACTTACTATCATTTAGGGTTTTAGGTTTTTTGTTTGTTTGTTTATTTGGTACTGGGTTTTGAATCAAGGGACATTCTACCTCAGAGCTACACCCTCATCCTTATTTTATTTTATATTCTGAAACAGGGACTCACTTAGTTGCTGAGGTTGCCTGATGAGTTTTAAAAATAAAACAAAGAGGTAAACGATGGTAAGGGATAATCATTTATTTATCATCGGTGCCTGTCATGTCCTAGCCCATGTTCCAAGTCCTGGGATAAAAAAGTAAACAAAACAAAACTCACCACTCTCCAGTAGTTTACTTTCTAAATTGAGAAATATCTCTTGTCTATTTCCCTGGAAACAGACACTCAGGAACAAAAGCTACTAAGAGGGAAAGGGATTGGATAGAAGGAGAAGTCAAAATACAATACAATTTCTCCAGAGAGCTTAGCTGCTTCCACAGAAAGTTTTGGGCGTGGGATGGCCTTTTAGAGGTATTGTCTATTGAGGTAAGGGAGCTCGTCCTTTGTATTCTCATTGGATCCATTTTGGATTTGAGCTGCTGCCTGGAAATGTCTATAACCTGTTGTGCTTACCGCATCAGATGAAGGCGAGGCCTAGAAAAGGAGTGTAAACTGTCACCCAGCCTCCCTGCAAGGGATCTTAGTCATGTACCACAGCATCAAGTATGGGGACGAGAGAAAATCCACAACAAGACAAATGTTTAATGTATTTTAATCAGCGATAAGTGCTAAGGAGAAGAGTAAAACATACAGGAAAAGATCTGGTTGGGTGGTTTGTAATTCTAATTGGATGGCCAGAAAGGTGCTCTGAAGAAATTAATATTTGAGTAAAGGTTTCAAAAGACAAGGGAATGCGTCTTTCGGATGCCTGGGGAAAGAACAATTAAAGCAGAAAAATAGTGAATTCAGAAGTTCTGGGTTAGGAATATGTCTGGAGGTTGGAGGAACAGCAAAGAAGATGCTGTTCAGGGTTAAGAGAGCCAGGGAGAGAAAAGTGTGAGATGAAAACAAGCAAGTAACGGGCGAGATGACATAGAGCTTTGTAGGTTATTTTAAAACCTTTGGTTATTACACAAGATGATATAGTAAATCATTGAAGAGTTTTGGTTAGGAGTCTTATCTTCAATAGGATAATTCTGGCTTTTGTGTTGACAAGAGAAGCAAAGGCCCAGACAGGAAGGCGAGTTAGGAGGCTTTTATAAGAAGGAAGTAAATCATGGAGGACAATGGAACCAGTAGGGAAAATGTCAGATTCTGGGTATATTTTCATATTAGTGGGAATGCAAGTAAGAGACAAAAAAATCAAAATTGACTCCATAGTTTTTGCCCTGAGTAAGTATAAGGATTTGTTGACATTATTCTTATTAACTAACATGAGAATAGCTCCTGGAAGAAAAGGCTTCAGCTGGGGACAGCAGACTATCAGGAGTCACATTTTAAGACATTGTAAATCTGAAGTGTTTATTGGATATACAAGTGAAGGTATGAAGTAACAAGTCCAATGTATGAAATATAAGTTTTACATATGGCATATGGAAGTGAGATGTATACAGTAAGTATACACAGAGAGGAGGAGTCTTTAACTTCTAGACAGTAACCAAGACTACGGAACTAGCTGAGTAAAGAGATTAGTAAAGATGTGCATGTGTCTTGGACCAGAGTTGTAGCAGGGTAAGATTATATTAAATTCTGGAAATATTTTGATCTTAGTAGATCAACAAGAGAGAAAGTGGTAAACGTGTCTGAACTGACCTCTCAGACACTGAAGTAGTTACTGGGAAGGGAGAAGAAAGCAGAAATAAAACTCAAGAAGGATCTGCTAGAGAGAGAGAGGATAAAACAAGAAAGTACAGTAGCAGGAAGCCAAGTAAAGAAAGGTTTTCAAGAGGAAGTGAAAGTTCAAAAGTAATCAATGATATGACAGAGGTGTTAAGGACCAAGAATCTCCTATTGCCTTCGGTGATATGATTATGAACCACCTGATAAAAACCTGTTGTGTGAACTGGAAAGTACAATGACATGATTGGAGGAGAGAATGTAAGGGAACATGTGGAGAGAAATTGGAGTCAGAGAATAAGGATAACTCTTTGAAAGAACGTTGCTATAAAGCTGAAAGATAAAACTACCATATGACCCAGATATGCCACTCCTTGGTTCTTTCCAAAAATAAATAAATAAATATTCGAATACTAGAGGGACACATTCATATCAATGTTTATAGCATCACAATTCACAATAGCCACAATATGGAACCAACCTAAGTGTCCATCAGCAGATGGATAAATAAAGGAAATGTGGAATATACGCACAATGGAATTTAACTCATCCATAAAGAATAAAGAAATTATGGAATTTTACTCATCTATAAAGAAATAAATTATGTCATTTACAGAAAAACACATAGAACTAGAGAATATTATGGTAAATGAGATCAGCTAGTCTCAGAAAGTCAAGATGTTGTATGTTTTCTCTCATATGGAAGCTAGAGAGAAAATAGGAAATGAAAGGGACTTCAGATTAATAAGATCAGTAGAACAGTGGAAGGAGATTAGGGGAAGAAGGTGGGAAGGGGAAAAAGAAGGGAACAGTTCAAATAATGTCATGCACATTATTTGAAGTTATCACGGCCAATCTCACTAACATGCGTGGGGGTTGGGGAGGGAGAGCAGCTGGAATCTGGCCAGGACCATGTGCATGTGCACTTGCTTGGGTCACATCGAAACTCACTCTGATGTATAACTACGATGCGCCAATGAGAGCATATTAAAAAATGAGAGAAACATGGTAAAACCTGGAAAAAGAGATAGGATAAACCAGACAGATGTTTTTTTCAAAATGAGAAAAACAAGATATGCATGTGAATGGGAATGATTTAGATAGAGAGTTAAAACTTGTTTTTGTATGGATTAAATGGTGAATAAGAGCCATCTGATATACTTTGAAATATGTTTACTGAATGTTAACAAGTGAGGATATAAGAGAGTGAGCTAAGGTCCCTGCTCTTGTGGGCCTCACATGTCTTTTTCCTAGTACTGAACTCCAGCTTAAAGGGATTCCCAATTGAAGCCTCTATTTTCTGTGTTGAAGAGGGATCAGGTTCTCTTAAGAGGATGATAAATAAAACTGTAAGATGACAGTTTAAGGTGAATGTGCAATATTTGGCAATACTTGAAACATATATATTAAAAGAACAATTGGGGACTGGTTTTTAAAATAAATTTATTTATTTATTTATTTATTTATTTATTTATTTATTTGCAGTACTGGGGATTGAACCTAGAGACATTCTACTTCTGAGCTACACCCTAGCCCTATAATAAAATAAAAGAATAAAATGAGGCTGAGGGTGTATCTCAGAGTTAGAATACCCCTAAGTTGCATCCCTAGTACCATAAAAAAAGAAGAAAAACTCCACTGTAAAATTTCACAAGGATGTATTTATTCTAAGAAAGCAATACCGAAAACAAGCAAAGAGAATAGTAGTCACAAGAAGCTGTTTATCTGTTACAGGAGATGTTTCAAAGATTGGGAGGAAATATAATGAGAAAGTCCTGGAGGAAGTGACAAAGTTTTTGGAAGAGGGTAGAATAATGAACATTTGTCACATTTTTTCAAATTGGAACTAACACTTTTGTCATTTAGGTAATGATCACTCGTATGATAAGTTGAATCATCTGGTCAGGCTACCAGAGGCCAAATTACTACAGGCTCGGTGGCTTAAGAAACAGAAATTTTAGCAGGGTGTGCTGGTGTACACCTATAATCCCAGCACTTGGGAGGCTGAGTCAAAAGGATCACAGGTTTGAAACCAGCCACAACAATTTAGTGAGACCTTCAGCAACCTACTGAGACCCTGTTTCAAGATTTTTTTAAAAAGGGTATAGTTCAGAGGTAGAATATAGTTCAGAGGTAGAATGCCCTTGAGTTTAGTTAAATCCTCAGTAACACACAGACACACACACACACACACACACACACACACACACACACACACACACACAAACTACCCAGAATTTTTTTTTCTTTTTGGTCAGTGTTCAGGAGGCTGGTAGTTCCTGATCAAGGTCT
Source organism: Graphiurus murinus (assembly GCA_004027655.1). Classification (NCBI taxonomy): domain Eukaryota; kingdom Metazoa; phylum Chordata; class Mammalia; order Rodentia; family Gliridae; genus Graphiurus; species Graphiurus murinus. The sequence goes on from PVLC010030068.1 coordinate 10,020, forward strand.
AATGGGGTCTGTTACTTACAAGGGCTCCTTCTTCCTGGTTTATAGAGAGCCAGGACCTTCTTGCTTGTCCTTGAATGACCCTTTCTTGGTTTGTGCTGGAGCAAGGGTGAGGGAGAAAGAGAGAGCATTCGAGTGTCTCTTCCTATGAAGGCACTGAATCTAGCAGATCAGGACCCCCTCTCTTATGACCTCATTTAACTCTAAGTACTTCCTAGAGACACCATCTCCAAACACAGCTCGGCTGGAGATAGGACTTTAGCTTCTGAATTTGGGGAAAAGAACAAACATTCTGTCAATAACAAGAAGGGAAGTCAGTGCTTACTAATGTCTTGAAGGTGGTTTCTTGAATATGTTTTTGTCCCTGGCACAGTCTTACCAATCAGTCGCAATGCATAGGTATTCATCCATTGTAGGATGTCCAGCTGGGGCATTTGTACTTCTTAGTACAGCTCTATAGGACGCACTTAGATCTATTTATTGGCATTTTATTTACTGTGGAATCATAGCATAGATGTAGAAAGGTCAGGACTTCCTTGGAGATAGGAGGGCAGACTCAAGAAGAAGTAGTGACCCTTGAGCTGAGATTTGATCAGTAGAAAAATGAGAAACAAAGTCTATGGAAAACAACTGGGACAGTGCAAGGACTCCAGAGCTTGTGACATACTCCAGGGTAGAAGGAATTTTCCTGTGATTGTACCATCATACAGCTGCAGTGGGCTAGCAGGCAAGGAAAATCAATAGATCGCCCAGGTGGGGACAAACTAAGTCATGAAGGGATATTTGCGCCTTAACAAAAGTTAGTATCTTAAGAGCCAATGGCAAATATTTAATTTTTGTTTCGAAAGGAATTCTGTTCATTCTAATCCAGTCCAACTTCATGCACACATTACTAGTGATCCATATATTTTATTTATTTATTTATTTTTTGTGGTACTGGGGATTGAACTCAGGGGCATTCTACCTCCAAGCTAGATCCCCAGCCCTATGTTTTATTCTTTATTTTGAAAAAGGGTCTCACTAAGTTGCGGAGTGCCTCACTAAGTAGCTGAGGCTGGCCGCGAACCCAGATCCTCCGGTCTCAGCTTTCCAAATGCTGGGATTACAAGCATGCACCACCACGCCCGGCTCATATATTTTATTTTGACTTAAGTTTATTTCTATTTCCTACCCAGCCGTGGGATGCTAATGGTTTTACCATCATCAGTCTTTTCACCTGGTACATAGTAGGGACTGAATATTTCTTAAAAATGCTTAGAATTAGATGGCCACTGAGTTCACATCTATCAAAGAGATTTTCTAGTTCTATAATTCCCAAGAACTCTTGAAGGATAAGAAATTCAGAAGTGGAAATAATTTTTAAATTGCATATTTATTCAATTAAGACCATGCTAAGTTGAGGTATGTGTGTGTGTGTGTGTGTGTGTGTGTGTGTATGTGTGTGTGTGTGACTTAGACAATATCGCTTTTGTTCTTTTTCCCCAGGCAGAGTCTTGGTTTACTCCAATGCACATGGTCTAGTCATTAGTGTTTGTTTAGACCTCCAAGTAACTGAATCCTAAAGCGAGACTGTTTAACTCCCTTGAATGAAATTTCAGAGATTTATTTTTCTTCATTGGTATCTTACTAATCTAGAATATTAAATGGTAAATAAATGCTTCATGAGTGTACATGTATTGTTGACTGGTCACCCATTCCTTCATTCTCCCAGGAAATTTAGAAAATATTCAGTAACGAAATAATTGTTTTTGTTTTCCTTTTAGATAACATGAATGAGGATGATCAATTCAAATGGAATCTAACTACTCCTTCCCACCATGGTAATGTGCATAAATTTTAACTTTGATCTGCATTATAAAATCTAAACAATATAATTTAAATGTAGTTACCAGACTTCTTAAAGATAGACTCATATAAAATAAATTGCGTGGTTTAACAGTTTCAATGTAAGAAAATTCACCCAAATTATTACATTTCTTCTACAAATAACTGCATTGTCCATCCTTCATCTATTTATGGATGGGCTAAGGAATACTTTACAGTTGAAACAAAATTCTAGATCTTCATTATATTGTATGAATATTTTCCAACACATAAATTAAATTATTTGACACAAACTGTTATTGTGTCTGCATCCGGTGGTAGAAGGGCTGGGGGTAGTATTCACATACCTCTGTGAACATCTTGATAAGTTAGAATAGATATGTGGAGCCTTTATTTGAGATTTCTTACCCTGCTCTAATAATGTGCAGCAAAACAAGAATGAGTTTGGCTTGACCCTATGAATTCACCATAAGCTACAGAGTCCATATGCAATTCCTGAAGACTTATTATTTAACATTGGGAAACGTGGACTCACAGGTTTTGTCCTACACCATTGTTTTGGTCCTATACATTTTCCACCACTGCAAATCACAATATATAGCCAGCATAGAAGAAAGAAAGATGATGAGAAGAGCCCACTCACTCTTCAGCTCTCAGTATATTCATACTTACTCCAAAATGTGTAATGTTTGCCAAAAATAGCAAATTGGTACATCATTTTGTTCATAGAGTTTTCACAACATTTGCAGATTCTGTATGTATGGTTTTGTGTTTACTTTTCCATGATCTGGGTATATCCACTGCTTTCAGGATTCAAAGGGATCTGGTCCTGTTTGGAAGTGACAGAGGCGTGTGTAGGGGATGTGTTGTGTAACACACAATTGGCCCCTTACCTTAAAGCATGCTCAACAAATGGAAATCTGTGTGATGTGAAACACTGCCAAGCTGCCATACGGTTCTTCTATCAAAATATGCCTTTTAATATTGCCCAGATGTTGGCTTTTTGTGACTGTGCTCAATCTGATATAGCTTGTCAGCAGTCCAAAGAAGCTCTTCACAGCAAGCTCTGTGCAGTGAACATAATTCCACCCCCTACTTGCCTCGATGTAATTCACAGCTGCCGAAATGATGAATTATGCAGGTGAGTAGAGACATGCATACTTTACTTTCTTATTTCGGCACCTTATTTGTTACAGTACAGTCCTAACACTTGATCCCATTACATTAGTGAGAGTTCTCTCCATCATCCAATGTGGTGTAAATAAAGCCAGACAATTCATATGTTTGAGTCTGTGGTGCATGTGTAGTATCCTTTTAAAATTCAAATGCAAGATAGGCTCTTATGATAAAAAAAAAATAGTATGTTCAAGATTTGATAGCCATGAAACAGAATTGTTAAAATTATATGTTCAAGTTAAACTAACGAATTGGGTAAAGTTCAAGTTTGTATATCGGCTTTGTCATTTGTTTTTTGGGTGTCATAGAAGGCTGTTAAATGTCATATAATTTGGGTAAGGTGACTCTTCAAACTTCAAAATAAGTCCTGTCTGTCTTAGGCTCGAGGTCATGAAAGAGAAAGCCTCTTGAGCAGGTTTTGGACTTCCCAGCACGCATGTATGCCTTGATGCCAGAAATGTATCCATTCTCCTGTTCCCAACCTTATACTCTGGATTTTTAGGGAGTAATATTAGTCACTTATTTTTTAATTAAAAAATACTACTGCTGGAGATGGTGGTACATTCCTGTAATCCCAGGGCTTGGGAGCTGAGACAGGAGGATCTTAGATTTGAGGCCAGCTTCAGCAATGTAGTGAGACTCTCAGCAATCTAACAAGATCCTGCTTCAAAACTAAAATTAAAAGGGCTGGGAAGTGGAATGCCCCTGGGCTCATTCCCCTTTACCCCTTTCAAATACTTAGGAAGCATCTTCTAGGATTCTAGGCATAGATGAGGAAAGTGGTAAAAATGTCTGTCCTGTGCCACTTGCCTTCTAGTGAGGAAAGACAGATAATAAATAAGGAACAGGCATATGGTATTATGAAATAATGAGTCCTCTGGAGATTAAAAATATTTTTAAAAAGCAGAATAAAAAAGATCTAGAATAAGCTGAGTAAGTTACAATGTAGATGCTGCCATTGGGTTAGGGAGTGCGTTACCATAGTTGAAGAAATGAAGGAACGAATCTCTCTAGGTAGATATTTGAGAGAGGAGATACCAAGCCCAGGATATCTCTTCTGGTGCTGAGGAAGAGATATGTCAAGCTAATAAAAGGCAGTGAGAATGGAGTGTGAAGGGGAGAGAAACAAGAAATGAGTCCAGAAAATAAACTGGGTGAGCCAGGTGTGATGTCACATACCTGTAATCTCAGTACTTAATCGCAGGTTCAAGGACAGCCTTAGCAAGTAATGAGACTCTCATCAACCTAGTGAGATGCTGTTTCAAAAGAAAAATAAAATAGGGATGGGGGTATAGCTTGGAGGTAGAATGCCCTTGGATTCAATACCCAGTCAGTACCACACACAAGAAAGAAAGAAAGAAAGAAAGAAAGAAAGAAAGAAAGAAAGAAAGAAAGAAAGAAAGAAAGAAAGAAAGAGAGAGAGAGAGAAAGAAAGAAAGAAAGAAAAGAAACTGTGTGTGTGTGTGTGTGTGTGTGTGTGTGTGTGTGTGTGTGTGTGTGTGTGTTCAGTTCTACAGTTCCAGATCCCTAGATCGCCAGGGCCTTGGGGGGTAGCACAGGTCTTTGGCTTTTCATACAAGTAAAATGGAGCGGTACTCGAAGACTTTGAGCAGAGTTATGAATGGTTTGGCTCCTTTATTAAAACTTTAACTATGGCAGCTGGCTGAGACTAGACTGTACAAGTGATTACTCTTCAGAAACATAACTTCAGTCCAAAACTTTTTGGCTCTTTCTTTTCCTCACTGGGGTCCTCATTAATACATTTTGCTGTGTGTTCAAGATGAATTTATCTTTTACAAGGCCAGAAATCTACAGTTCAATAGACCTATTTGGACAAGAGTAAGAAGACTAAAGAAAGAATGAGAATACTGAATAAAGTAGATGAGTAAAAATTATCACTAACATTAATAATACTAGGTTTAAAGGAGTTCTATTTAACAAATACAATTCATTTAGATCAAGGGGCTAGCTTAGAACAAGACTTATTATATTGGCCACCTTGCTTCCACTCCTGACAAAAGACTAAAAGATTTAATGATGTCAACTTTCTGAAGGTTCTTTTCTTCTTAATTTTATTTTTTTAATTGGTGCATTGTTATCATACATCTTTGTTAGGTACAAGCTGATAAAGGCATACATGCACACATTTCTCATTTAACCCTTCCCCGATTCCCACCCCACTCCCTTTCCCTCTCTCCTTCTCAAGTTCTCAAGTTCAGTTTAGTGATTCTTGGTAAACTGCTTTCGCTAGCCTTCTTAGTATCTCCAATCTCTGACTCTCAGTCATTCTAACTTGTAAAATGGTTCCAGCTCTTGTAAACATTTGTCTAAGAAGATAACCACTTCCCTCTAACACACTCTATGAGATAAAGGGGAAAGATCTCAGCAAAGTAATAAAACATTGACATGGTGCCTCCACTTATATAGAATGGAAAGATTCTTTAAAGAGTTTTATTGAAGGGTTTTGTCATACATATATGTATCCATTCTTTTAAGGCTTAGTCATTATTTGCCTAGAATTAATAATAAAATAAATGTCAAAACTAAGTTTTAGGATTCAATATAGAGTTTTTGAATTTATTTATAATCTCAAAAGTTCTTATTAGTAAAACACTAAATCTTCTTGATTCTATCATGGAAAAATTTTGCACATTTTAACATCCCATTGTGTCTGAACTGAATCTTAAGGTTAATGAAAAGAAAACATTTTTCTTAATTTAATTCCCAGTGGGTGTTTTTAATTATACATAAGGTGGTATATCTCTTGAAGTCAATGAAATATGACAAGCATTTTTATACACTATTTTTCTTATATCTATCATCTATTTACCTATCAATTTATCATCTATATACACTAACAATGAAACCTAATGTTTTAGCTAGCTAGGGCCAAGAGGATATCATGTTTTTAAAGCGATCTCTATAAAAATAACAGATGTCTCCCTCAATGGATACTTTGCCTAGCTCCAATGCCGGGGCCTGATACCTGCTACTTCATCATCCTGAAGTCATTGAATGCAACCGTCTGAACATGATAACTTCTGAGCTTCCATAGAAATTAACATATTTTGATGTAGGGTGTAGGGTGATGGTGCATGCTGCTGTACTCTTTGAGAATAGCTGATAGATTCTGAAGTGCATACTCTTACATTAACCTCCCCTTGCTGTCAACACCTTTTCAGATTGCTGGGTACAGAGTTGGTGAGTTCCCTTGATGTGGACTCTAAGGTTTACCTACCTCTCCAAAGTGTTTGGTGCAGGGTCCGAAACAGGATAGGTACTCAAAAAAAGTCATTTCCTTTCCCTCCACTTTTGAAAATTGTGCATGTAATTTTTATATTTTAATGAACATGCCCATATCTTTTTAATATCATTTCAGTCTCCCTTCAATTGGTTCAGAGAGTAAGGACTGTATATATTCAATTTCCTTTCACTGTGTGCAAATAGTCCCTCAATGAATATTTTATAGAGGGGATGGAAATATTATGCAATATTAGTAGTCAATGTAAAAAGACATATCCTCTCATTTTTCCCAAGCAAATTTTGCCTTAGGGAGATTTCCGGCATTTATATTAAGTTATTGTTAATATAATTCAGATGAAAAAAGAAGACTCCAAACTGGAAAACCCTTTATCACTTCCTTTTTTTGAAGAAGAGCTTACACATGGACAAACCAGGGAACTTTGATTTAAAATACTATTTATGTCCTTATTACAGTTTCCTCAATTTGTCATGAAGTTTGAAACTCTTTTATTTTTTGAAAAGTCAAAAGGAATCAATATAAAACCCATTTCTAATGAGTTTTTGTCCAGTGCAGATAAGGTGAGATTTTTTTTTTTTTTTTTGCGGTACTGGGGATTGAACTCAGGGGCGTTCTACCTCCGAGCTACACCCCCAGCCCTATTTTTTATTCTTTACTTTGAAACCGAGTCTCACTAAGTTGCGGAGTGCCTCACTAGGTAGCTGAGGCTGGCCGCGAACCCGGATCCTCCAGCCTCAGCCTCCCGAATGCTGGGATTACAAGCGTGAGCCACCACGCCCGGCGAGATTTTTTAAATTTTTATTTTATTTTATCTTTGTTTCTTTTTTTTTTTTGCAAATTACAAAAGTTTAGAGCTGAGCATAGTGGTGCATTCCTGTAATCCCTTTTGAGGCTGAGAAGGAAGGATGTAGGTCTGAGGACATTCTCAGAAACATAGTAAGATTTTCAGCAACCTAGCAAAATAAAAAAGAAGAAAAGTAAAGGACTAGGGATGTAGCTCAGAGATGGAATGCCCCTGGAATGAATGAATGAATAAATAAATAAATAAATGTATATATGTATATTTAGGAAATTGTAATACATTATGTTTTCATATGTAAAAACTCAGAGTAATAAAAATGTATTTGCTTAGAAATGTTCTAATAACTTTTTAAAAGCAGATCTCTATAACATACTCATTTGTTTTAAGTGGTATGGTAGATTTACAAAATGTGACTATTTATTAGGTCACAATGGCAAACATTTCATGTGCAGAAATTACATAAACCAAATTCTCTTACATTTTGCAATGTAGCTGGAAATTAATAGCAAAAATCAGAATAAATATTCAATCATTTTTAAAATACTAGTTTTAAACACTTCATTCATTTAAAGAATAAATGAAAATAAAAATTGCAGAATATTAAGAAAATAAAAATTATGAAAATTTTGTGCATCAAAACATTTCAAACCAAATATGAAAATGTTGATACAAAAGTTTTACCATGTTAAAAATGTTTAAGTTCAAATCATTTAGTTATTTAGTGTACCAAAATATTTTATTTTTATTTAAATATTCTTGTCCAGTATTTTGGCAAAATTTCACTACTAATTTTTTTTTTTCAGTACGGGGGATTGAACCCAGGGGTATTCTACCTTCAAGTTACAACCCCAGCCCTATTTTTTATTCTTTATTTTGAAACAGGGTTTCACTTATTTGCAGAGGGCCTTACTAAGTAGCTGAGGTAGTCCACAAACCTGTGATCCTCCTGCCTCAACCTCGTAAGTACTGGCATTACAAGCATGTGCCACCATGCCCAGCCTTTATACTACCTACTTATTTTCTGAATGAATTAACTTCAATTAGAATATAAACCATACAACTTAAACTTAGCAAAACACATATTTGATTGATTGATTGTTTGATACTGGTGATTGAACCTAGGGGGATTCTACCTCTGAACCTCCTAACCCTTTTTAATTTGTTTGTTTGAAACAAGGTCTCCTTAGATTGTTTAGAGTATTGCTATGTTGCTGAGGCTGTCCTTGAACCTGAAATCCTCCTGTCTCAGTCTCCCAAGTACTGGGATTATAGGCATGTGTACCAAGTCTAGCTTAAAGCACAAATTTTAAAAAGAATAAATGAGCCAGGTCTAGTGGGCCAAGCCTGTTATACCAGTCTGTTATACCAGTACTTGGCAGGCTGAGACAGAAGGATTGCAGGTTCAAGGACAGCCTCAGCAACTTAGTGAGACCTTGTTTCAAAATATAAAATAAAAAAGGCCATGGGTGTAGCTCAAAGGTAGAATGGCCCTGGAATCAATCCCTGGCACATATATACATTCATTCATACACACACATACATACATACATACATACATACATACACGTGACATCTAGGTTCATTTATTTTCCAAAATGACAATACTTTCAAAACTTTCATTTAGATGACCTTTTATATGTAACCTTTAGTTGCATTATAAGGAGATGTGTTCATCTCCTTTTAGAACCAGGTGGACAAACAAGCTCATGGATGTCATGCACCAGAGGCCTTTCACACACTTGTATTGGAGATCTACACAAGAAAGGGAGAAATGCAATTTTAGGTGATAAATATTAAGTTGAAAGATTAATATTCTTGGTTCCATTGAGAAGACTATCTTTGTACTATAAAAGTTTAAAAATGCAATCATTATACATTATCGTCTTTTTTTCAAAACAATTGCAGCACAATTAAATAGGAAGTCACCAGCATGGTAGTGTATGCCTGTAACCCCAGTACCTAGGAGACTGAGAAAGGAGAACTGCAGGTTCAAGGCCAGCTTCAGCAACTTAGGGAGTCCTTATTTCAAAGTAAAAATAAAAAGAATAAAATGCAAAGTCAGAAAAATTATAAATATGTACAGTTCCAGTGGACTATCTTTGCCATTAAGTAAACATACTCCTGCTTCAACTTATTTGCTTGTTATTGGTCTGTTTAGGTTTTCTATATCATCTGGGTTGAATTTAGATAGTTTGCATATGTCTAGAAACTTGTTGATTTATTCTAGATTTTATATCTTATTAGAATATAAATTTTCAAAATAGTTTCCTTCTCTGGATTTCCATGCTATTTTTGATGATTTCTCTTTTTTCATCTCTTAGTTTAGTAGTTTAGGTCAATTATCTCTTTTGGTTAGGTTGGCTAAGGTTTTATCAATCTTGTTTATCTTCTCCTCAAAACAACATTTTGTTTTATTGATCTCTTGTATTTTTTAATTCTCTAATTCATTAATTTCTGCTCTATTTTTTTATTATCTCCTGCCTTCTACTAGCTTTGGGCCCAACTTGCACCTGTTTTTCTAGGACCTTGAAAGCATCATTAGCTCTCTTATTTGGAGTCTTTCTTGTTTTTGTTTGTTTTGTGTTTTGTTTTTTAATGTAGGGACCCGGTGCTATAAACTTTCCTCTTAAAACTGCCTTTTTATAGTGTCCCAGAGGTTTTGGTAAGTTGTGTC